>JAXQQM020069367.1:0-11556 GCA_034641835.2 Pinus albicaulis | reverse complement strand
GTTGTCGTTCCTAGAGACAACCTTGATTTGTGAAATACCAGTGCCTAGGACATCTTATATAGCAAGGAGCGTATGGTATAACATGGGAAGTTATCAACAAGAGGCTCTCATGCTATCTCCTGAAAACAAGGAATATTAATTTGAATGGGACCAAGACCTTCAGAAACTAGATACAGGGAGAGAAATACTGCAGAGGCAAGATGCAAAAATCCAATATAAAAGAATCAGACAATTCAGAGGCAACTTACTATAAAGAGGGCCGATTCAAATGATATGTCACAAAAATCAATTATCAGAAGGTGTGGCTGTGTATGAAAGATTAAGAGAATACGAGCTGTCATTGAGACGATATCCATATACACAATATTACCATGTAATGGGCTTACCAATTTAAGAATCCATTCATGACAATAGCGTTTTAAAAATAACCTCCCAAAGAAACTAATATAGTAGAAATATGGTTTAAGTGAATAGCGAAACAGAATATCATGCCTGAGCCATATTTAAAGCGCTTGGCTAATCTGAGCATGGGTATCAACTAGGATAAATCCATACAAAAAATTAGTGAGCCACTCGTATTCCAGAAAAATGATACAGGAAAGGTGGATGAAATGAAATGATCTATTAAAATAGCACATATGAGAGAAAGTTACACACTGTGAGAAATCAAAGACCGGAATCCTCTTTAAAGATGGAACTCCTCCTCACTGAAACCCAACGGGATCTGTACATTCATATGAGAGTTTTTACAAAATGCATACAAAAATCCTCTTACTGCATAATTTTCTGATAAAATCTGGAACCCTCAATAATCTGTTCTCTGAGGGTTTTATAGAAGAAGAAGAAAACTAGTAAAGAAAGTAGATCATGAACATTTAATTTGCCTCATTAAGACAGGATGGCGGAAACGTGCATGCCCATACTGCTTGATGACTCTGTAGTGTTGTATGTACTCTGTGGCCTAATTTCTGAAATAAATGCACTGGGTGGAAGTCTCTTCAGGAACACGGTATAGAAATAAAAACCACATGGGCACTTTGTCCTTTCCTGGAAAGAAAATCCTGCTGAAGTAAAAACTTGAGGGTATTGTTTTCTGTGCATGGACCTTCTGAGTGATCTACGGGGTCTTTGATTTGGTACTCTGCCTTCAAATGATTAGGTTAAGGCTCCAAAATCTTCAATTACATGCCTTTAATTCTTTACCTTTCACTGATACTCTTTGTTTGCAATATTAATGTCTCCGATCGCGAAATTTATGCTTTGAATGATTCTGGAGGGTTTGATAGAGTTTAACCCTGCTTCTTTAATGGCGGTCATGTTGTAACAGCTTCCCAAACCCTTTCTCCATAATTCTAGCCTCTGAAAAATGGTCCTTTTCGGTGTTCTCCGCTACTGTAATCAAGACTGTGAATCATGGCGGTTTATCGCCATTCGTACCCTGCAAAATACACAAAATAGTCAAGAAAAAAAATGCACGGGAAAGTGGATGCAGCGGGGATAAGGAGGATGACAGTGCAGCATGGTGAAATGGTGGAATGGTGATGGCGGAAAAACACAGCGGAATGACGGAGAAATGCTCTGGTTGCAGGTTGGCGGGATGCAGAAAATTACATGTAAAACCTTAGAGATCGGCTTTAGAATGGAAAATGTATATAGGATGGGTGTGTGACGAACACACTTGGAATAATGATGTGGCGGAGGACATGTGTCGATGGCGGGTAGGTAAGCAATCTGAACCGTCCGATATCAGGAGGAGATCGACGGCTGAAGACGCGTTGGAGGGCGACGAATTGGCAGGCCAGGGGTACGAATACCTTGCGTTAAATTTCGTGCATCTTAGGGGTGTGATGACCGTTGGATGAAGAGCCCCAGATCGGAAGGTAGACATGAATATCGCACCGGGTCAAATTCCGAACAATAGCGCGCGATGGGGGGGCGGTTTTGAAACAGTGATGGAGCCACATGTCATACGCTGAGTGGAATCACTCCGAAATGGAAAATATGCCCAACCTCCAAAGGCGGTGCAATGAATACCACCAGTTTCGAACAATGTTTTTGGGCACGGGGACCACAAAGGCGGGTGAGCTGCGGACCGTTGATTTATGGTTTGATCGGACGGTGAACAGGCGATCGGAGCGGTAAACGGGTGGGCTATGGGCGCAGCACTGATCCACGAAGACTGTCCGATCTGCACAGATCGACGGTTAATACTGTGCCCTATGATTTGGCTGATAAGCGCTCCCTGGGCTAGCGCTTGGTTCTAGCGCCCCGGTCACGTGAAAAAGATAGAGGGGCCAGGGCTGAAGGAGCTAGGCCTGATATATTTTCAAATGTGGGTTTTCGGCCTTTATAATGTAGTTTGTGGGTAAGAAATGGCAACGATAGGTAGAAAAAGGATTTTTTAGGACAAAAGAGGGGGTTTGAAAGGTTTAAGCAAGATTGCTTGTCAAAATTTTAATAGAATGCTGACATGATCAACATTGGCTCCACCTGGGGACGACACGTTCATCCCTGGGCATGTCGAGAACTTTGCAGACCACCGGTTAATCTTTTATGCGGACACTGTTCTTCAACACTTCTACTTTTCTTTTCATAATTCACCATGACACTCACATTATTCAAACAAAGCTGAAAATAGAAAACTAATGTATAGTATGATACATCAGGTTGTTTATGCCTGAGTCAGAATTAGAAGTAGGGTTTAAGGAACTGACCATTTACAGGGGCGTCAAGCAAGTCTCCCTATAAGTTCTCCAACCTAAAAGTGTTGTTACCCCCTTGTTCCACGATTTTAAAAGGACCAAACCAGAGTGGGTCGAATTTACCATGTTTTCCTTTTTCAACTCTCCGGATATCCCACCTGAGCACTAAATCACCAATCTGCAAATTCCTGTCCTTGGCATGCTGATAAAAAAGGTACTTCGTCTTCTCTTGATATTAAGTCAGCTTTTGACTCACCTGGTTTCGTGTTTCCTCCAACTCCACCTGCTGATTTATTCTCCTGGTCATATCATCAGGCTCTTCTTGACTTTCCTGCATGAATCAGGCTACTGGTAGGGCTAAATGAATAGGGAATACTGCTGCCCTCCCATATACTAATTCATATGGGGATTTCCTAGTTGCTCTTTTGCTGGTAATTCTATTGGCCCACAGAGAAAATTTCAACTGGGAATCCCAATTTTTCTGATTTTCGTTGATAGCCTTCTTCAGTGCCCTCACTAGGGTTTTATTGGAAGACTCTGCCAAGCCATTTCCTTGTGGATAATAGGCTATAGAGTGACTTAGTGTGATGTTATACTGCTAGCAGAAACTTTCAAACTTTGCAGATTTGAAGGCCTAAGCATTATCAGTTACTATTCTAGCAGGGTAGCCAAACCTGGATATGATGTTTTCTTCCATGAACTTTATTATCACAGCATCTGTTGCATTCCTCGCATGTATGGTTTCCACCCATTTTGTGAAATAATCCTTGGAAATTAATATCCACTTATGTTGACCACTCGATGGAGGATGTATTTCACCTATAAAGTCGATTCCCCATTTCCTGAATGGTTCATCCACATGAACGGGAATCATGGGCAGAGGTGCCAGCTTCTATCTTTCAGCAAATTTCTGACATTTCTCACAAGCTCTAACCCGGGTAAAAACATCTCCAAAGGGCTTGGGCCAATAGAAACCGGCCTTCAGGATCTTGTGAGTAGTGGCCCTTCAGCTGTAATGACCCCCATAGATTCCTTCATGAAATTCGGCCATTATATCCTCTACCTCATCCTCTGTGAGACACAGGAGTAGGATGCCTGAGGGATCTCGCCAGTACAGCCGGCCATTGGCGACTATGTATTTTTGTGATCTTAGCCTTAGCATTCTGTATTTAGCTTTATCACAGCTTGGAGGGCAGCTGAGTGTGAGGAGATATTCTACTATCTCTTTGTACCACTGACTGGTGAGGTACTTTATATGTGTTTCCAGAGTAGTTACCTCTACTCCCTGTCGCTCTTCTTTCTCTTCAGATTCCTCACTTGCTATTATGGACAAATTTATACCCAGAGCCTGATAGTTTGATTCAGATAATATTTTGGCAAGCCCTTTTCCTTTGATCAGCTTGGTAGGGCAGATGTCTAGCTCATACTCCTGTATTTTGGCAATCCACTTCCCCCTTTTTCCTTCACTATCCCCCTGGATAAGAATATCTTTTACAGTAGCTATAGGCACAAATGCAGTGATATGGGACTGTAAGATATACATGCGGAATGCTTTAAGGGATTTCCCTAGGTCGTATGCTTGCTTTTCTAATATGTTATATTTTAGTTCTGCACCCCGGAGCACCTGACTGAAGAAGGTGATGGGCTGTTCGTACCCTTCTTCATTTTTCTGCAATAAAACTCCTGCTATTGTATGAGGTGATGCAAAAGAAAATATCATGAAAGGTTTAGCATAATCCGGTCCAGCTAGCACAGGGGCTTCTGCAAAAGCATTTTTTATTCTGGTAAAGGCCTCTTGTGATTCCTAGGACCACTTAACCTCATTATTTTTCCTCAGCATGTCAGTTATATGTCTAACTATTTCAGCATAGTTAGGAATAATCCTTCTCAGGAAATTAATGCGCCCTAGGAACACCTGTACCTCCTTCTTATTTCTGGGAAGAGCAATACCATTTATAACCTCTACTCTCTTAGGATCTATCTTTACCCCATCTTAAGTAACAATATGTCCCAAAATTTTACCCTCTTCTAATGCAAATAATGACTTCTGAGGATTTAGAGAGAGACCATACCTTCTGCATTTCTCAAAGATTCTACGCAGATGCTCAATGTGCTCAGTATCATTCTTCGAAAATGCAGTAATATCATCGAGGTAGACTACAAAAAATTCATCTTGCTCCCCAACAAAAGCAATTTCCATGGCCCTCTGAAACGTGGCCCCTGCATTAATCAACCCAAAAGGCATCCTGGCATACATA
The DNA here is from genome assembly GCA_034641835.2 of Pinus albicaulis. Classification (NCBI taxonomy): domain Eukaryota; kingdom Viridiplantae; phylum Streptophyta; class Pinopsida; order Pinales; family Pinaceae; genus Pinus; species Pinus albicaulis. Next base: position 6,596 of record JAXQQM020069367.1, on the reverse strand, counting down.
AATGTACCCCATGGTGTGGTGAAAGCAGTCTTCTTTTGGTCTTCTGGAAGTACAGCCACCTGATTGTAACCAGAGAATCCATCCATCATTGACATCTTAGAAGCTTCAACCACTTTCTACAGGATGTGATCCATCTTAGGCAGTGGGTAATTATCTTTTAAGGATGCTCTATTTAAATTTCGGAAATCAACACACAACCTTATTTCTCCATTCTTCTTTTGGACAGGGACTAGGTTTGCCACCCATTCAGAGTACCTCAATGGCACAATTATTTTGGCCTTTAACAACTTCTTAATTTCCTTCTCAATAGAGGGAAGCAGCATGGGATTTATTTGTCTGAGCTTCTGCTTATGAGGTTTTTCATCTCCCTTTAGTGGAATTTTGTGCTGCATTATACTGATGTCAAAAGTTTTTAGGTCTTGATAAGACCATGCAAACACATCTTTGTAAGACTGAAATAATTTCTAGTATAGATTTTTATATTCTTTTAGGACCTTCCTGGATAGTTTTACAATTTTGGGGTTAGCATCAGTACCAAGATTCAGGTCTTCTACCTGATTTTTTTTTGTGACTCTGTTTGGCTGCAGTGGGACATCATTCTTGTCAAACAATCTTTCTAGAGGCACCAGCCCTCTGGGTATAACATTTCCCTTCAATTGTAACACTTTATTACCTGCCATTTTCTCCTCCCAATTTCTTTCTGAAGTTTCTTCAGTCGCTTCTTCTTCACCAGCATCAATCTCCATATTGGAGAATTCCCCTACTGTTACCAGGAATCTCTTCATCTGTTCTTCATATTCAAATACCTGCTAGTGCTTCATGTTATCTGGAATTGATGGTCGATAATGTACTTCAATTTCATACCTTAAGAGAGGGTTCTGAGGTGGACGAAATATACTAGCAGCCACAGCAAGGGAATCGACCATCCTATTCTGTTCCCGAGGCATGAATTGGATGTTAAATGCCAAGAAAAAATTCTCTACCATATCCCAAAATTCATTCCTATAAGCCCTCAGCCGAGGATGTTTGGTTTGACACTGATTCCTGACTTGTCTAACCACCAGTTCTGAATCTCCCAGAACTTTTAAACTTTGTATATTCATGCTCCTGGCTGCTTGCAAACCCAATAGAAGTGCTTCATACTCAGCCACATTTTTAGTAGCTTCATATTCTAGCTTGAAAGACAATGGGACCCATTTTCTTGTAGGAGAAATCAATAATATTCCAGCTCCATTACCTTCTCTTGAATTTGCTCCATCAAAATGAAGAGTCCAGATTCCTGCTTCATGGCTCTCTGAAGGCTGCTCAGTATTGATATGAAAAAAGGATGGTTCATGAGCATAATCTTGATCTTCTTCCATCATTAGGCATGAGAAATCTCCTTCTTTACTGTAGACTGGTGAATTAACTGAGTTGTCAGCCTTAGTAACCATCTTGACAAATCTAGTTTCCCTGTACAATCTCCTCTCCTGGCCACCGAAAACTGGGATATTGGCATATGTTAAATCCAACTTAATTGACCCACCAATTTTTGTTCCCCAAGATCTTGACAGTAACATGCCAAAGCGAGCTGGGATTTCAGCCACCACGATGTCCATTACCATACTTTTTGCTGGGATTTGAGCCAAATTGACCACCAAATCCTTGATCATCCCCAGGCATTTAACTCTTTTGGAATCAAATGAATAGAGGTCCTTGTATGGATGGGTGATTTGTAATCCTAGTTGTTCCATGACTGACAGAGGCAGTAGATTATGGGAAGCTCCAGAATCTAACATACAGTTATGTAACAGCAGGTCATGAATCACTAAAGACACATAGAAAGGAGGAGTAGAAGCATCTAATTCCTCAACATGTGGGCCAAATACAACCATGGGTCTTTCTTCTTGAAGGTTGAGACTATCTGGGGTGAGTGCTGCTTATGGAGGGATCATAAAAGAGGTGACTTGGGATTGATATGCAGGTTGCTTCAATAGTTCAGTCAAGGGAACTGGGATTTTGAATTTCTCAAGTTCCTTTTGTAGACTGAAAACAGGAGGGGACTTCTCTATTACAACCTCTTTTGACTCTTTATTTTCAGCTGAGGGTTTGACTTCTTTTGACACAGACTTGGTATTAGGGGGATGACTACTTTTGAAGAGGAAGGAATTTGATCATTAGACTGCAAAGTTTTGTTTAGAGGCCCCTTACCTTTGTCTGTGACTTTATGCATTGTTGACTCCTTTTGAGCAGGTGCTTCTTTCTGGGGTAGCTCTTCTTCTTGATCTTGAGTACGAGTCCTCTTCCTAGAAGATCTGAGATCATATCTTCTATTGAACTGTGCTCGCATGAAATCAACAAATTGCTTACAATAATGATCAATTTCTGAGTCTTCTGTGTCTCTAGCCTTTCCTTCTTCCTGCAATGAGCACTCGGTGCCATTACTTCCTTGCAAGGGGCATTCTTCTCCATCACTATTCGAGAAAGCAAGATTTGCATCCTCCAGTCTATAGGCAGTGTCTTTAGTAAGATCATCTACTAGACCTTCCAAGTACAATGGGTGCGGTACCTGATCTTGTTGTTCCTTTAGTTCCCTTTGCAATATTTGCAGGGGTGGTTTCCTATACTGAGGATTGTAACCTCTGTTTGGAGCATTGTGGAAATTCTTGGAGGCTGAATTCTTGGCCTCCAATTCAAGCTTGACCAGTTTACCAGAAAGGTTCTTAATCATTTTGCTCATTTCTTCAATTCTGTCATTAGCTGAGTCTCTGTCTTGGTTAGAGGTAGATACCTCCTCTTTGCTCCTTCTTCTAGTATCTTGTTCAGATTTTCCCTTTGATTTACCAGTGGAGTCGAAATTTGCCTCCAACTCTAGTGCATATGTCTGAGCATCATCCAGAGTAGCAGGCTTTCTTTCTCTCAGAGAGAAACCGAATTCTGAATCAAAGGCTGCTACAAAAACAACTTTGGCAGCAGTTTGGTGAGGTTTCATATCAGCAGGAAGACTCAAATACAATTTATTAAATCTCTTGATAAATTCTGACGCCCCTTCATTATGTCTTTTGTTGAGTGTATTGAACTCAGTAAGACAATGTCCATGATCTTTCTTCTCTCCCCATTTCCCGAGAAAAGTATCTTCCATTATTTCCCAAGTGGTAACAGAACGGTCTGCCAATGTCTTAAACCATTTTCGAGCTTCACCATCAAGAGATTGGACAAACAGCCTTAAGACCACATCTAAATGTTCCACATTAAAATTCTCTGCAAAAGAACAGAAGACCTCAAGATGTTTTTGAGCATCAATCTCATTTTCCCCATTGAATCGGGGTAAAATCTTCAGATAATCCTGTGGCATATCGTTCAACACTTGAGGTAATGCCAGGGGGGCATATTTATTTAGCAAGAAGCTTGGAACATTGGCCATTTGAGGGGGTGGAGGTAGTGCAATAGTTTGATGAGTAAAAGGAGGAGGAGGAGGTGGAAGTGGAGTATGAATAACAATAGGAATGTAATGAACAACAGCTTGAGGTGTTGAGGGGAACAACGGTCTGTTAATAGCAGATACTTCAGTGACTTCCTTGACCTCTTCAACCTCAGGAGTAGGGTGAAAATTATCTTTAATTCTGACACCTCCTCGGGGTGGACTATCTGAATAGTAATCGGTATCTCCCACAGTGGAGTCGGGAACTAGCACTTGGGCTACTTGGGAAGAAGAGGATGGAAAGTTTTCTACGGACAATTCAAGGATTTCAGTGTGGACTGATTTTATTTCCCTCCAATTTCTTCTATGTATGATCTTCTCTGGGTCAGACACTGTAGGTGTCTTTGGCTGTGACGTATCTGACCTTAGGTGTGGCTTACGAGGAGCCATGACTGCAAGTGAATTTATCTAAATAACAAATGTGGAGTCGCCAAGGTGAGGGATTTAAAACTCTCAACTCTCCATACTCACCTACTTGAAGAGTGAATTAGGTTTTGTCGAGGCCCAGGGATTTAAATTTTCCCAACTTCGTTCCCCGGCAATGGTGCCAAAAAGATGTTGTAGTTCCTAGAGACAGCCTTGAGTTGTGAAAGACCAGTGCCTAGGACATCTTATATAGCAAGGAGCGTATGGTATAACAAGGGAAGTTATCAATAAGAGGCTCTCATGCTATCTCCTGAAAATAAGGAATATTAATTTGAATGGGACCTACCTTCAGAAACTAGATACAGGGAGAGCAACACTGCAGAGGCAAGATGCAAAACTCCAATATAAAAGCATCTGACAATTCAGAGGCAGCTTACTGTAAAGAGGGCCGATTCAAATGATATGTCATAGAAATCAATTATCAGAAGGTGTGGCTATGTATGAAAGATTAAGAGAATACTAGCTATCATTGAGACGATATCCAGATACACAATATTACCATGTAATGGGCTTACCAATTTAAGAATCCATACATGACAATAGCGTTTTAAAAATAACCTCCCAAAGAAACTAATATAGCATAAATATGGTTTAAGTGAATAGTGAAACAGAATATCATGCCTGAGCCATATTTAAAGCGCTTGACTAATCCAAGCATGGGTATCAACTAGGATAATTCCATACCAAAAATTAGTGAGCCACTCGCATTCCAAAAACATGATACAGGAAAGGTGGATGAAATGAAATGATCTATTAAAATAACACATATGAGAGAAAGTTACACACTGTGAGAAATCAAAGACCAAAATCCTCTTTAAAGACGGAACTCCTCCTCACTGAAACCCAACGGGCTCTGTACATTCATATGAGAGTTTTTACAAAATGCATACAAAAATCCTCTTACTGCATAATTTTCTGATAAAATCTGGAACCCTCAATAATCTGTTCTTCGGGGGTTTTATAGGGGAAAAAGAAAACTTGTAAAGGAAGTCCATGATGAACATTTAATTTGCCTTTTTAAGACAGGATGGAGGAAATGTGCACGCTCATACTGCTTTCTGAAATAAATGCACTGGGTGGAAGTCTCTTCAGGAACACGGTATAGAAATAAAAACCACATGGGCGCTCTGTCCTTTCTTGGAAAGAAAATCCTGCTGAAGTGAAACCTTGAAGGTATTGTTTTCTGTGCATGGACCTTCTGAGTGATCTACGGGGTCTTCGATCTGGTACTCTGCCTTCAAATGGTTAGGTTAAGGCTCCAAAATCTTCAATTACATGCCTTTAATTCTTTACCTTTCACTGATACTCTCTGTCTGTAATATTAATGTTTCAGATCACAAAATCTATGCTTTGAATGACTCTGGAGGGTTTGACATAGTTTAAATCTTCTTCTTTAATGGAGTTCATGTCATAACAGCTTCCCAGGCCTTTCTCCATAATTCCATCTTCTGAAAAAATGTTCCTTTCCGGTGTCCTCTGCTACTATAATTAAGACTGTGAATTATGGTGGTTTACTGCCGTTCGTACCCTGCAAAATACACAAACTCGTCAAGAAAACAAATGCACGGGAAGGTGGATGTAGCGGGGATAGCGAGGATGACAGTGCAACATGGTGAAATGGTGGAATGGTGTATGGTGATGGCGGAAAAACACAACGGAATGGCGGAGGAATGCTCTGGTGCAGGTTGGCGGAATGTAAAAAATTAAACGTGAAAACTTAACATTTTGGCCTTTGAATGAAAAATATAGGGGGATGGAGGAAAACGTGACAAAACACTTGGAATGGTGACGTGGCGGGACCGGTCAACGGTGGGCATGTGAATAAATCTAGATCGTCCGATCTCAGGAGGAGATCGACGGTGGAAAACATATCGGAGGTCGACAGATTGGCGGGCCAGGGGTATGAATACCTTGGGTTACTCCCGCACATCTTCGGAGTGTGATGGCCGTTGGATGGAGATCCCCAGATCGGACGGTTATTGTGCATATCACGCCGGGTCAAATGCCGAACAATAACACGCGATGGGGGGGGGGGCAGTTTTGAAATAGTGATGGACCCACGTGTCATACACTGAGTGGAATCGCTCCGAAATGGGAAATACCGCCTGCCCTCCAAAAACGGTGCGATGGATACCACCAGTTTTTTAACAGTGTTCTTGGGCGCGGGAACCATAAAGGCGGGTGAGCTGCAGACCATTGATTTATGGTTTGATCAGACGGCAGACAGACGATCGAAGTGGTAAATGGGTTGGGCCACAGGTGCGATGTTGATCAATGTAGGCTGTCCGATCTGTACAGATCGACAGATAATACTGCGCCCGATATTCGCCTGCGATAAGCACTTTTCGGGCTAGTGCTTGGTCTAGCGCTTAGGTTATGTGGAGAAAAAGACTGAGGGGCTAGGGCCGAAAGGTGCCAAACCTTATATATTTTCAAATGTGGGTTTTTGGCCCTTTTTAATGCAATTTTGAGTTTAGAGGAGGGGAACGATAGGCAGAGAAAAGGTTTTTTAGGCCAAATAGAGGGGGTTTAAAGGGGGTAGCTTGTCGGAATTTAACAGAATGTCAGACATGATCAACACCCCGCATCTCAACACCTTTGAGTAGGTCCGGAAATAATGACGATTTCATCATCCATTTCGGCACAAAATACCGACCTAAGCCCTGTGATCTATGCCGGCTCGTCAACGTCACGACTAGTCGCATGCGTA
>JAXQQM020071570.1:0-81419 GCA_034641835.2 Pinus albicaulis | reverse complement strand
GAGGAAATCACTAGAAGGATAAGGTCAATGACTAGATGTAATATGATTTCAAATCCCATTCAAAAGAGAGGCTTAGATAATGGCATGTTTGCTTCAAAATCAAGGTAAGGTCTCTCCAATAAGACTTATAGGGAGGGATGCCTAGACCTAGGTGATAAGTATATTCAACACAAGGGACGTAACTAGATCAAATATTCCGAGGGGAATAAAATGGACTGTCATAGGGTTTTGTAAGATAATAAGCATGCAAAGGTTTGGGACCACAAGAGAGACCTAGGGCATCCAAACAAGACCTAGGGTTCAAGATTATCATCAACTATATGACTAGGTCAAGCAAGAATGAGAAGAAGGGTCAATGAGATGTGAACTTTCATTGATTTTTCAAGTGTAAATGGCCCTTGAGTGTCGCTAACCAAAGAAGGTGAAGGATAAAAACAATTTTGGAGCTAAGGTTTGAAATTTCTCTCAAGCTAGCCACAGGAATTGCACCAAACTTTGAAGGGAGGTAGAGAAGAGGAAAACGTAATAGTATGCCAACTCGCACCCCAAGGATATGTCCCTAATGCAATTCACAGTAATACCTAGCTAAGGCTTCTAGGGTTAGGGCATAAAATCATAAAAAGGATGAAGAAAATGGTTTTATGTTGATCACCAAGGATCTAGGACCACTTCCTAGCTATTGGGAAGATTGGAGTCAAAATGATCTTGGTTTAGGAAAATTTTATCTTCAAGGAGGCCTAAATAAGAAGCTTCACTAATTATGGATGTAAATACACGAAAAATTTAGACATTTATATGTCAATGACAATGGTTATCTAGTTTCAAGGATAAAAATGTAGGTCATCCTCTAGGAACATTCATTCATTCTTTGTCTAATGAGTAACACATGCAAAAATTTACAGTATCCTCAATAATTCCATTAATTCACATTAATTAGGGCACATTATTTTACCATAAGAAAGTAATTCCATGCATTATACATGCACTGAAACATAAATATAACATTATATTGCACCTGCAAGACAAATAAGAGTATATTCATCTATAATCTTGCCAAAGAGAAGCTCCAAAAGAGTTAGCAAAAACTTTCCACACATCAAAATCATTTAATCATCCAAATAATTCCACAATTGCAGGTTTGAATTCTTGAGAGTGAAATATCCCAAATCCAAGTGATGATGAATGATAAAATGAGGCTCTCTTGTATTTATATGAGCCTTAGGGGTTCAAATTATGTCTAATTATCCTAATGACGCGCTCAGAATAAAATAATGTGCAAATAACACTATAATTTGGTGACAATCCCACCAAATAGCTCCAAAAGTAAATGACAAACCTCTCAAGAGGGCCGAAATGATAAAACAATAGCCAATAGGGTCGTTGGAAGGCCAAATCAAGTCCCTCATGTGCTATAATTTTGGCTTGGAACGATGCCTCAGAGGTTGATGCAATTAAAAAGAATGTTAAAAGAATAATTTGGCCACTTACAATAGGAAATGTACCATAAAATGCAAAAGATGCCCGGTTCATAAAAATTTAAAACTTGGGTAAAAGACAAACATGAGCTCTACCCCTATCATTATGGCCATCACCCTGGTTCTTAGGGCCCCTTATGTGGTCCCCCTTAATAATTAAGGAACCCATGATTGCCTCAACTCATGGTGGGCAATGTACTGCCCAATCTTAAGGGGGCATTCAATGTTATGCCATTCACATCGTGCTCTCATTCCCCGGAGCCCCGAGTAGTTAAAAGAAATAAAATCAATAAAAGGAAAAAGGAAAATGAAGAAGGGTGGAAAAATAAAGGTTGGGGTAACTCATGTACCATGATTTCTCCCTATTTGTACACCCATGTGCGATTTTCTCTTATTATAGCTACACTTGTTCCATGGCATGTGGCTTGGAGCCTTCCCCTGGTCTCCCACTCCATTCCACCATTATTTCACATGACACATGCCATATGATAGATGTACCATGGACTTATCACTCCCTTAAAGGTTGAAACCACCTAATAGGGTCCTTGATTAACTTTCCTCTCGCACCTAGGGACACCTGTACATTCTAAATCCCATTATGGAAGGGCATTCCACTATGAAGTGTCTAGTTGGTTCCTTGATTTGTAAGCTCATTTACTCAATTTATCTAATGATTTTTTGCAGTGGAAGGTGAGGAGATGTATTGGATCTTATACAAGATAATAGGTGGGTCTTAATTTCGGGTTTTCACCTCCCTATATGGGATACGAGCCCTCCACAGGGTCATGACGGAATTTTTCGGGGTGAACATTGAGAACCATGGGTTTCCTACACAACATAGAGCATATAACCACACCATGGGATCCTTGTTCATGCCCTAGTTATTCGATGACGATGATGCCCTTGGACCACATTTCCCAACCAACTACACACTTGCACCACACACTTGGCAGTTGATACAAGGCCCAGATGGGGTTTTGTCTCACCTATGGAGACAAGGGAGGGCGTGTATCATCGTTCCAACCCTTATTGATGGAGAACATTCTTGCTTGATCCAATTTGAGACCTATGATGCCATTCACTATGCCCACACAACAAATTGGGAGAACTACAGGATATTTTCTTGGAGATTGAGGGGTCACCCCCTTTATCATTATTGTCAGAACCCTCTTATTCATAATTTATTAAAAACAATAAATTATGCCATGTAAATTCATCCCCATTTTACCATGGAAATTCTTAACTTGTAAATAGCTTTTCCTAATATACCACATGCCCAATATGACCACATGCCCAATATGATAGGTGTTGATACGATAATTTATTTAATTAATTCCATGGAGGATAAATCTCTACCATCCACCTAATAATTACTGATAATTAAATTAAAATTTTGGAAGACCTATTTTGAAATAGACATGCATATCGACATAATTATAAAAGCTCCAATTATCAAATAAAAGTAACCATAAATTCAAGTGGATCATAATAACTTTAGTATAAAAAGTAAAATTATTGTCCACATTTTAAACTAATAATGAGTAATCACGCTGATAGGCATGTGTATTTCAGAATGATATAGATTTAACGTTCATGTAATATGCTCGAATATTCATAGTAATATACACTAATAAAGGGTTAGTTATGCCTTTTTAATTAATTTATTTCAAATTAATTAATTAAATAAAATGCCATATCAACAAGTGTCATATTGGGTATGTGGTATTAATAACCATGGTATTTGCCCTTGTATGCAAAAGCTATTTATATGTTAAGAATTTCCATGGTAAATTGGGAGTAATTCTCCATGGTTAAAAATATTGCTTAACTCATATTATTTTTTATTTTTAGATATAAAATAATCAAATGATAATAATTTAAAATAAAGTTATAACTTAATTTTATTATTATTATTAGTATTAGTATTTGGAAAATATGTGATATATGATGGGGTAACTATTTTGATGAGATATATAGTGGAGTAACTCTTTTGATGTTGATGCCTATAGAAATTTACCATATCCATTTAATTCGTATGGCTACGTTAGTGCTAACTTCATCATGAATTTATCTTTTACATTCATTGATTTATGTTACCACTAATCAATTGCTTTTAAAGAAAATCCTATGTGTCTAGATATAATTGTTTCTCATAATTGGATAGAATTTGGTTTATCTACTAAAATAAAAATTTCCTCTATTAATTTTTTAATAATTGATATTTTTATCCTTTCATTAAATTTATAAAAAGTTATTTACAAGTGAAGAATTTCCATAGTAAAATGAGAGTGAATCTCCATATATTTTTTAATATATATAAATTATGAGTATCCATAATTAATAATATTGTTTAACTCATTATTTTTTTTATAACGTGTAACACCCTCTAGTCATAGTGGACTTATAAGTAAAGTATGGTTAAATAATTTCCATAGTAAAATGAGAGTGAATCTCCATATTTTTTTTAATATATATAAATTATGAGTATCCATAATTAATAATATTGTTTAACTCATTAATTTTTTTATAATGTGTAACACCCTCTAGTCATAGTGGACTTATAAGTAAAGTATGGTTAAACTTTGTTCTGATTGAGCATTGGAACCTTATGGCTGAGTGAAGCCTAACATAATTTTAATATGTATATAAATAGTCATGTGGTTATTTTCTTTAATTATTAATAGCTTAAACTGAAGCGAGGGAATCTTGGAATCCATAGGTGAAAATCCATGAAGAAAGAACTCTTTACAGGAAATTTATGAGAAAACAGTGACTCTCCAGTCCGGAAGGATAAAGGGGATCTTGGGAAGGAAAAACCTCACAAAAAAAGGGGACTATGAAGAAGGTGGGACGCTTCCTAAGGTAATCTAGAGTTGTACATCGAGCCAATGGAGAAACCTAGTGAAACCTTTGATTCCAGGTCGAAACTTTGGAGGGGTTCTGGTACCTGAGAGTTCAACCCAGTTTGGGGCTATTAATTCTAACTGTGTTGGTAAAAAGTGTTAGGGGGGAGAAACAAGACGTAATCTCCTCATCTCACGGTTGGGAGGCTTGGTTTTCCATGTGTTCCTTGAGACCGAACTTTAGATAAGTTTTCTAAATACATTTCCTAGAAAATTACAAGTTCAGAATGAAAAATGTTTGCCTGTAAATGTACTTGTTACTCTTGTTATTGAATGCATGTAAGTTAGTATGTTGAATGTAACTTCCTTGGAAATGGGAAAAATTATATATACTCTGCTTGTCCTATAATGGTGATAGAACCTTTAAAGTTGCAAAGTAAGAAAGTATTGTATATTGATATAAAAGAAAAGAAATTGTTATTTTTTCATTTGAAATAATCAACATGTGTAAACTAAAACTATTTTTGAAGAAAAAATATTGTTCCTTCTCCTTTAGAGATAACCAATATGCTCGGACCAAGATTTTTTTTTTTTAATAGATACGTATGTGTATAGCATCAAAATTATCTAGAATAAAACAAGAAAACAATTCCCTTAATGAATTTTCAACATTGTAGAACCAGAAAGAACGAATAGACCAGAATGAATCTTCTGAATTAGTCGTAATATTTAGGAAGGGTATGAAACCTGGAGGGTTTCTCCTCTCATGTTAACGACATGTGAAAAATTGAAATTAGATACACATATTAAACTAAACCGGGTTAGTTTTCCAAGTTGGACCAAGAAACTGGTCACCCAGGAAAAAATCCTGGTTGTTAATTGTTTAAGAATACATAACAAGCATACAATTATACTGTTATTTTTTGGCAACTAGTTCCAAACTCCATGTTTCACTGCTCATATGATTATGATGATATTTTTGTTGGATTCCTCTTTCGAAGAGGTGCAAGATTGATCTAAAGATCATCTTGTTTAGATGCGTAGAACATATATTTTGATTTTATTTTCCACACATGTGCAAGGTCGGCCAGATTTGCAATGTAGGCGCACAAGCCTAATAGATGTGTCACACACCCTCACTGATGGATATAAATTGGAGAGACTTGGAGGTAATTTTTTCATCAACTCAACACACATTCTTTCATTGTGATCTGATTGGTTCGATAGCCTTTGGAGGCCTCTTTCCTTCACACGTGCGTAGATGAAGATGGGGAAAATCTGCGGATCTTTTTTAGGGCTGTTTTTTGTGCGTTGACCAGCATTGAACATGGTGAACCCTTGACCGTTTGACCTGCAAAAAATCTAATTTTTTTAGGCTATACAGTTGGGCACAAAAATCAAGGAAAAAGGATCAATTTGATTGAAGCCCTAAATCTGCAACGTTGAATTTTCTGCATTGACTTTTGTTAACCAATGTTTCCTTTTGATGAGCTGTCTTTGAGGGTTGTGTGTGTGACACTTGGAGGGTTGGCTGATCTAACAAAGACTTTGCTGGCTGATGCATCTTATTGAATATCGTAACACACACTATCCCATATCTTTATTGGACAAGAAGAATTGTAAAATCTAATCTATATTATTGGCTTGTCTTGTGTTGATTTATTATTGTGTTCTATCGGCATTTTACTTTCATGTTTATGTGATTGCTAAATTTAATCGGGCCTAAGAAATATTGAAGTAAAATTGCATTAAGCATAGAACACTCCATTTCTATCTAAATTTAACATGGAATCGAAGCTGAGGTGAAGACAAAGCCCAAGCTAGTGTGAGAAGAAATCATTGAAGAAGAAATCCTATCAAGGAACAATGGCTTCCTCAACCTATAAGGGTTTCAAGTCTAATGATAAATTGACTAATAAGTCTGATTATCATGCATGGAAGATGTCCTTGGATTTGGCATTAGAATATCAAGATGTCATGGACTATGTGCAAGGGAAAATTCAAGAGCCTCCACTAAATGCACCTGTTGCCACAAAGACGAAGTATAGAAAAGGGGAAATCAAAGCAAAGATGATTATCTGGGATTCTATTCATAAGCACTTGGTTTCTTACATTTCTAAGCTTAGCACATCCAAAGAGGTGTATGATAACCTGGTTAGCATGTTCAGGGCTAGAAATGCTAATCAAGTTATTTTATTCAAGAATAAATTGAAGAATATCAAGAAGGGCAAGGATGAATCCATTCAATCCTATTTTATGGGGCTCATTGAAATCAGGAACAATCTTATAGCTATTGGAGAATAAATACCTGATCGAGATATGTTTCTCATTGTGCTTGGAGGTCTCCCCTCTGATTGGTATGTATTCAATACTAATATTCTTAATAATAATGTGATTCCTGATTTTGATGAAATATTGATGAGATGCACTCAAGAGGAGACAAGAATGATGGAGAGAGATCATCCCTCTAATGGAAATGGAGGTGACCCTACTGCCTTCACGACTCATGCAAAGAAGACGAACAATGGTGGTCTGAGAAATCAAAACCATGGAAGAGCAAGGCCCAAAGGAAGGAAGGGAAGATGTTACACTTGTAACAAGTTTGGTCACTATGCAAGAGAGTGCCCTAATAGAAGGGACTCTCCTAGGGATAATGACAACAACATCTCCAAGGGGAATGGCAATCAAGGGAACAATAAGTTCAAAGGAAAATTTAAGGCTCCCTCTGATCGTAGTGGAAATGGTAAACCTTTCAAGAGGTCAAGAAATTCTAGGTACGATGAGTCTAATGTTATTGATAATAAGAGAAATGAGTTTATTCTTGTATCTGCCCTCTCTGCTACATCTCCTCTCGACACCTTGGATGTATGGTTGATTGATAGTGGTGCTTCAAGGCAACTCCCTGGTTATAAATAAGCCCTCTCTGATTTAATTGAGAAGGATACAAATCTAGCTGAAATTATCCATGGAGATAATGCCACCTATCCCGTGAAAGGGACAAGGACTCTGACCCTTCATTTATATCAAGGTCAAGTCCTTTGTTTACAATATGTGTTGTACGTAACCGATTTGAAGAAGAACCTTGTGTCTATTTCGGTAATGGAAGACAAAGAGTTCAAGGTGAAGCAAGGAAGGTGGTGACAAGGATGCCCAAATTTAAAGATGATCATGAAGGTATATGTTAGGTTTGTGCTGAAGGGAAGCATACAAGGGGACCATTCCCCTCAAGTGTCACAAAGACAACTAATATCTTGGAGTTGATACATTATGATTTATCTTGTATGTTGCACATGACATCCTTGGGAGGATGTTCCTATTACATGAATTTTATATATGACTTCTCCCACAATACCTAGATATATTTCTTGAAGAAGAAGGACGAAGCATTCAAATGGTTTTGTTCCTTCAAGGTCCTGGTGGAAAATCAAACTGAGAAAAGAATCAAAGTTTTGAGGACTAACAATGGGAACGAGTATGAGTCAAATGAATTCAAATACTTTTGCAGAGAATTTGACATTAAGAGGGATACCACAACTGCATATACTCCTAAGCAAAATGGTGTTGTTGAAAGAAAGAACAGGACCATCATGGAAGTTGTCCACGCCATGCTATGTGACCAAGGTCTTCCGAAGTTTCTATGGGGATAAGTTGTGAACACTACTGTGTACATTCAAAGCAAATGCCCACATTCTTCTTTAGACTCCAAAACTCTAGAAGAAGTCTTCTCTGGTAAGAAACTCGATGTTTATCATTTTAGAGTTTTTAGTTGTCTTGTTTACTTTCATTTGTCGAAACAAAAGAGAATCAAGTTGGATGCTTATGGAAAGAAGGGAATGTTTGTAGGCTACAGTGAAATTTTGAAGGCATATAGAATATATGTGCCTGGTCAAAGAGAAGTGGAGATATTCCATGATGTCACCTTCGATGAAGATGTTGCCCTCAAGAAAGTGAGAAATCTTCCTAGCTCCAAGAAAGACAAAGAAGATGAAGAAGCAGGGAAGCAGGAAGAACCAAAGGATGAACTGATGCCCAATGTTGAAGGAACTATGGATCATATTGACCCACATCCTTCAAATAAGAGAAGACCCTCCTGGCTCAAGGATACTCTCGCAGATTCCGAGAGACATATTGCCCCAAGGGGGACATTCCGTGAAAGCAAGAAGCCGAATAGATACCAAGGGTATCTAGCAGCCATGAGTACAATTGTACAATCTGAACCTGGATCATTTGAAGAAGTCCTAAAGCATCAAGTTTGGAAGGATTCTATGCACGAAGAATATGCGTCCATTATGAAAAATGATGTCTGGGAAGTGGTCCCGAGACTGGAGGACAAATCTGTTGTCACCTCGAAATGGCTCTATAATATCAAGCATAGATTTGATGGAAGTTCTGAAAAGTACAAGGCAAGATTTGTTGCCCGAGGCTTCTCTAAAAAAGAAGGCATAGATTATGATGATATATTTGTACCTGTGGCCCGCTATACCACCATCTAATCTATCATTGCCCTTGCTGCAACGCAATGATGGAGTCTCCATCAGATGGATGTGAAGACCGCTTTTCTACATGATTCTATAAAGGAAGAGGTGTATGTGGAGCAACCTTTGGGGTTCAAAGTCTGAGATAGAGACACCTATATATGCACGTTGAAGAAAGCCCTCTATGGGTTGAAGCAAGCCCCCAGGGCTCGGTATGAGAGGATAGATAGCTACTTGATGAAGCTGGGCTTCACTCGAAGTAATGTTGATCCAAACCTTTATTTTAAGGTTGATAGAGAAAGGCCTCTCATTCTAGTTCTCTATGTGGACGATATCTTCCTGGCAGGTTCGGACCCTCTCATTCATCAATGTAAGAGAGATCTAGCTTTAAGGTTTGAGATGAAAGACCTAGGACTGATGCATTACTTCCTAGGCTTGGAGGTCTGGCAGAGGCTAGGCGAGATTTTTCTCTCTCAAGGAAAATATGTTGTGAAGCTGCTGGAGGGATTTGGTATGGTGGACTGTAAGTCTGTGTCAACACCGATGGAACTCAACTTTAAGAATTTGTGTGGAAGCGCCACTAGGCCCGTGCTGGGAAATCCCACTGAGTATCGACAACTCGTGGGGAGCCTGATGTTCCTAGTGAACTCCCGTCCAGACGTATGTTTTGTTGTGAACACTTTGAGTTAACATATGGTTGATCCTCATCATTCACTAGATTGGTGCCATGATTATATTGAGATATCTTCAGGGCACAATCAACCATGGGCTGCAATACACTGTTGGGAGTTTGAGACTCCATGGATATACTGATGTCGATTGGGTTGGCAGTGTGGCAGATTGCAAGAGCACATTTGGATGTTGCTTCACCTTGGGTTTTTCTTTGATATCTTGGATGAGTAAGAAGTAGAAGTCAGTGGCTTTGAGCACCATAGAGGCTGAATACATTGCAGTGATTATGGCCTGTTGTGAAGATGTTTGGTTGAGAAATCTCTTCAGTGAGTTGTTTGGGCATGTGCTAGATACCACCATTATCCTTTGTGATAACTAGAGTGGGGTTCGTCTTTCTGAGAATCTCGTGTTCCACGATCGATCCAAGAATATTTATATCAGGTACCACTTTATCCGGGATATGGTACAGCGAGGCGCCGTAAGGCTCGATCATATAGGAACTGATGAGTAGGTCGCGAATATTCTCACAAAGCCCCTAGGGAAGGTCAAGTTCCTAACCTTCTGTGAGAAACTTGGAATCGTGGAAAGACCCTATTCTGAGGGTCCTACTTGAGTTGGACTATGAGCTCTAGGAGCTCCAGGGGGCTTGGGGATAGCTTCTTGGAGCTACAAGTACACACGGGGTTAGGCTTACTGAACCTTGTTGTGCTTCTGCCCCACCCTTATGATATTGAGTTGGTTCACCTCTCTTTGATCTATGCCCGACACACATCCTACCCATGGAGTTTTAGACTCATGGGAAGTACCTCTCATTTGGCCAATGAGGTGGGAAATGTGGATAGAGACCAATAGCAAGGTTGATGGACGAATCGTAGATTGCCATACTCTCTATGTCTAGGATGACAGGTGTCTAAAACCTTGATCTGGGATCAAGTATGATGAGGTTCTTACCTCTAAACTAACTTAGGGTCAATAAAATAACTTCAGGTTAGTATGAAACTCTTTTGTTTTGAGTCCAAGAGAGGTTTTAACCTCTAAACTGACTTCGAGCCAGCATAGTGTGATGTCTTTGTGACTCACCTTTTCTTCTATTTGCGAAAAAGAGCCAACAAAGCAAGTTATGACAGGATGATGCACGATGCTATATGATGGTACATGATGATACTGATCTCTGGATGGCACAGGTGGAAAGATGGAGTTCTCCCTAGTTGAGAGAGAGTGTTAATTTTGGGCAACTAGGTCCAAACTCCATGTTGCATTGTTCATATGATGATGATTATATTTTTTTTGGATTCCTCTTTCAGAGAGGTGCAATATTGATCTAAATATCATCTTGTTTGGATGAGCAGAACATATGTTTTGATTTTATCTTCCACACATGTGCAAGGTCGGCCAGATTTGTAATGTAGGCTCACAAGCCTAATAGATGTGTCACACACCCTCATTAGTGGATATAAACTTGAGAGACTTGGAGGTCATTTTCTCATCAACTCAACACACATTCTTTCATTGTGATCTGATTGGTTCGATAGCCTTTGGAGGCCTCTTTCCTTCACACGTGTGGAGCTGAAGTTGGGGAAAATTTATGGATCTGTTTTAGGGTTGTTTGTTGTGCGTTGACCAACATTGACTGTGGTCAACCCTTGAACGTTTGACCTCAAAAATTTGCTGGAAATATGATTTTGTAGGCCGTACAAATAGGCACAAAAATCGAGGAAAAAGGAGTAGTTTGACCAAAGCCCTAAATCTGCAGCATTGAATTTTCTGCATTGACTTTGGCTGACCAACATTGAAATTTGATGAGATGTCTTTGAGGGTTGTGTGTGTGACACTTGGAGGGTTAACTGATCTAAGAAATACTTTGTTGGTTGATGCATCCTGTTGACTGTCGTAATGCACACTATCCTATATCTTTGTT
This sequence comes from Pinus albicaulis, assembly GCA_034641835.2. Lineage (NCBI taxonomy): Eukaryota > Viridiplantae > Streptophyta > Pinopsida > Pinales > Pinaceae > Pinus > Pinus albicaulis. Next base: position 70,036 of record JAXQQM020071570.1, on the reverse strand, counting down.
GGACAAGAAGAATCGTAAATATGATATATATTATTGGCTTGTCTTCTGTTGATCTATTATTGTGTTATATCAACATTTTACTTTCATGTTTATGTGATTGCTAAATTGAATCGAGCTTAAGAAATATTGAATTAAATTTTCATTAAGCATAGAACACTCCATGTCTATCTAAATTTAACATATACAAAGATGAAGTACAACAAAAAACGAAAGGAGTAAACCTTGTATGCTTCCGTATTAATGTTTCATCCTTTTTAGACAATAACAAAGTCATAGGCCGGGAGAAAACCATAGCATTACACTAAAAGTGCAGTAAATACCTTAACCAAGATTACAACAGAGTAATTATACAGTAAAATGATATGCATAAAATTATAAAGCATCCGAACCAGAAAAATTTATCAAATTCAAGCACGAAATCCTTATCACAGTCTATTTTACATCGCAAGAAGGGAACCCATACTAATCCATTTAATTTAGAAAAATGAGAAGAAAGTTGGTGCACAACCGAGGAATATAATAACCGTTGATCTGGAGCCTTTCAAAATTTCATGATATTAACTACAAATTCCAAATTGTAGCAGTGGGAGGTGAAACCCTCACTCTCCCTAAAATGCAAAAGAGTACAATACCTGGTAAGGTACTGGTGCCATAACCAGGAAGCAACCCATAATATTTCCTTTAGGGTCATGTTGGGGAGAAATTGGCCCCTACCGTGATTTCACCTAGGCAAACTCTGCCATAGAAAACATAATTTCAATTTAAACAAGATCACAATACTGGCAACATATTGCAGACAAACAAACAATAGAAATTGCAGGCATAAAGATTACTTGGGATTCCTTAAGGGCTGAAACCCCTCTACTTTGTTGAAGGCGGCCACTGAGGACTCATACCGAGAGAACAATATAACTCTGAAGTCTATTAGACTACAAAAATAAGAGAAAATCCATATTGCTATGTGATTGAGCGAACATGTCTGAAGAAAGATTGTAGAGCAGACATCATCCAACCGAAATGAAATTGTAGAGAAACCCTAACTCGTTACAGAAGGGTTTACCTAACACACGCGATAAGTAGTAAGAGGCAAAACAATGACGGAGTCGACATACAAAATAAATAAAGGTATGTAGTCAGAATACTTACAAAATTCGCAATAGGGAAGAGTGGCTAATGAAGGTGCCAAATTCTGAGACTGAAGGCTGGGAGGAGAACTTTTCTCTTGAGACTCAACGACGATCGTCATATCGAACTCAATAAGATCCACGACATGCAATACTACATGTGGCATAGCGCTGGAAACTTCGAGAGAAGGCATGAATGTTGTAAGACGATGTGCACCAGAAAACACGATGTGTGAATAATCAAGAACAATAAACTTGATATAGTTATAACCCTTGTATCATTGAAAATGCAAATGATAAAAACCTTAAACCCCACCTCTGGTTATTTAGTGAAGCTATGTGTAATTTATGTGTGAGCCCTTAGGAATTATCTAAGACATGACCTCATAGTGGGAGTAATAAATGCAAAGTATAACTTGGAGCTCGATAAGTCTGTTAATTGTTACACATTATGGTAATCTTATAATTCTTGGTAAAATCTTGTGTTGGATGGCATAGTAAAAATACTATGGTTGTATGTTATCATCCTTGTTGTGATTTTATTGATGTAATTTTTATTTATTTATTTTTACTATGTTTGATGGGGTAAATGTAGAATAACTATGAATGAATGTTACATAATGCTCAATAATAATAATTTAAAATAAAGTTATAAGTTAATTAATTTTTATGTTTTTTTTTTAAACTTGGCAACATGAGATATATAATGGGCTAATTGTTTTGATGCTAATGGCTACATTTACTAGCCATTTAATTTATATACGAGCTATTTAATGTATATAGCTAGGCTACTTCATCATGAATTTATCCACTCATTGATTTATACTATCACTAATAAATTACTTTTAATGAAAACTAGATAAATATTCTATTAAAAAAGGAAAAAAAATGTTTTTATTCATATAAAACCCTATTAATTTTTTATATTTTTTATCTTTTCATTAAATTTATCATATAAATATATAACGTTTTTTTTTTTTTTTAATAATTATATATAAAAATGTTATATTTTTAAATTTATGAAATAATTATAATAATGATTATTACTTAAATTTTTTTTACAATTTATATGATGGATGGTTTATGGGCCTAAGAACACACTCTATCAGAACATGGGAACAAATGAAAAATGCATTCCTAGAAAAATATAAAGATTATTGTATGCCCCATAACCTTAAAGATGAAGTCTTTAAGATGATGCAGAAAGAAGATGAAAATCTTGAGGATTTGATTGAAAGGTTTAGCTATAATCTTAAAAGAGCTAAAATGGAAAATCTAGATGAAGAAACTTTGAAAGCTCTCCTATTAAAATCCATCAGAGATGAATGGATAGATCTTCTCAACCTGATGGGTAAAGGGGATATTTCTCAGTTATCATTACCAAATATTTCTGAGTTATGCATACACATTTCAAGAGGAAATTCAAGAACTGGAAAAAGTCCAAGAGATCCTGTTATTTCTAGGATTAATAAATATGCAGCTGGGACATTACATAGAGCTGAAATAGGAAAAATTCTTAATAATTTCAAGAAAGATATTTTGGGAAGTCTTACTGAACAAATAGACACTCTTAAAATATAAAACAAGCAAAAATCTGAAAATGATGCTTTATCTATCTTTTGTCCAAAATGTAGAAAAAAGCATGCCTTAAGAGAATGTCCTCTTAACCTAAAAAGTGTAGATGCATGTGTTATATGTGCATAAAATCATGATACAAAAGAGTGTCCTTCAATACCAGGTCTTAAAGTTGTCTATCAAGAGGAAGTGATACCAAATCAAGTATATATTGTTTGTTTTGTTGCTAAAATACCATGGAAAATTTCACAAACTCAAGGTTTCAACACCCAAACATATGTACAACCATCACAAAACAATTGGAATACACCTATGCCTTGACATTCTTGGCCTCAACCGTGGGCACAAAGATGGAATAAATAAAGGTATTCAATCATACATAATAAATAAAGGTATTTAGTCATAATACCTACAAAATTCTCAATAGGGAAGACTAGCCAATGGAGGAGTCAAATTCCGAGACTGGAGGCTGGGAGGAGACCTTATCTTGTGAGACTCAATGACGACCGTCAAATAAAACTCAGTAAGATCCATGACATGCAATACTACATATGGCATAGCGCTCGAAACTTTGAGAGAAGGCATGAATGTTGCGAGACAGTTGGTGTGCACCTGTACTAGCATCGGAAAACACGATGTCTGAATAATCAAGAACAATAAACTTGATATAGTTATAACCCTTGTATCATTGAAAATGCAAATGATAAAAACCTTAAGCCCCACCTCTGGTTATTTAATGAAGTTATGTGTAATTTATGTGTGAGCCCTTAGGAATTATCTAAGACATGACCTCATGGTGGGAGTAATAAATGCAAAGTATAACTTGGAGGTGGGTAAGTATGTTAATTGTTACACATCATGGTAATCTTATAATGCCTGGTAAAATTTGGTGTTGGATGGCATAGTAAAAATACTATGGTTGTATGTTATCATCCTTGTGGTGATTTTATTGATGTTATTTTAATTTTAATTTTTTACTATTTTGATGGGGTAAATGTAGAATAACTATGAATGGATGTTACATAATGCTTAATAATAATAATTTAAAATAAAGTTATAAGTTAATTAATTTTTATGTTTTTTTTAACCTTGGCAACCTGAGAGATATAATGGGCTAATTGTTTTGATGCTAATGACTATCAACATTTACCAGCCATTTAATTTATATACGAGCTATTTAATTTATATGGCTAAGCTACTTCATCATGAATTTATCTTTTAGACTCATTGATTTATACTATCACTAATAATTACTTTTAATGAAAACTAGATAAAATTTCTATTAAAAAAAAAAAACTTTTATTATTCATATAAAACCTTATTAATTTTTTATATTTTTATCTTTTCATTAAATTTAGCATATAAATATATAATATATACATTTATTTTCTTTAATCCTAGCTATGACTAAGCTTCTGTTGTACAAGCACAAGCTCAATAGCATAGAAGACCATAGACTTCCTAAGCTAGCTTTAAATTCCCGCCAAAACAACCTAAGGCTTAAACGAGGTTGGTATAAAGACACCAGGGCTTGGTTAAACCATTGGGAGATCCACGAGAATGTTGCATTGCAAAACATTAATAACATTAAAAAAATTGTTACTTCTAAGTTCAAAGAAAAAATGTGGCGTGACAAAAATCTAGCAGCTAAAAGAAAATTAAGATATTATAAGGAGGGCATCAACCCCACCCTAGAAGATCAAACGTATCTATCTGTTTTAACTAGCTCAAAGAAGAATAAAGATTAATTATTATAATATTAAAATAATTATTTTATGGCAACAAGAAATTTATATTTCAAAAGGCAACCGTCATGGAATATTATAACTAGTTTTTGATTTGATTTAAAATATTATATTGATGAGTTGATGCTTTCTTATTATTTAAATTATCTTATAGATTGTAATATATTTTTTTAAGAAAATGTTTAGTCATCTTATAGATTGTAATATATTTTTTTAAAGAATATTTTTAGTTAGACGTCAATATCAACATAACTTTCTATATTTATATGGTTTAACATTTATCAAAACTTAGAATGAATATATATGGTATCATTTTGTAAAGTGTTTGTACTTGCATTTGAATCCTAAAGAGCCGGAGGAATTGCCCGGACGGTCAAAATTGGCCGGAATCCGGGCCAAATTTTTTTTTAAAATCTTGCAGAAACAGTGTTTGAATCTTGATTTTGACATTGGAAATGAATTCAGCACTATCAAAAACCTGTAGGACACCCAAAATATTAAACTTTAATAGTTATAACATGGATTTAGAAAAATTGTTCGATTTTTCTGAAAATCTTATGAATTTTCATGATTTTCAGGGCGATTCCTCTGCCAGTTAGACCACGACTATATTATGTATGGTTTTGTTTGCTTTTTTGAGCATATTTTCGTTACGCGTCACTATCATCATGCTTTTTCCTTTTTTTTTCTATATATGGAAACTCAAAGGCTCCCATCTGTATTTGATTTTGCTTTTGTTCGCTTCTCTTTCTCTTGACGGAAGGGCGGGCAGGTTATTGTTGTCTTGGTATGATGGCCGAGTTATTGGGGATGGCAAGCTGTGCCTGAAATATCCCTCAATTTCTTCACATTCGGCTTCTCCTCTATCTCGTTTTGTTGTGCGTCCATGTTTTGTTTTGTTGTGTGTTAATTTGGGTGTGTGCAAACAGTCCCTGTGAATGTGAATTTTTGTGGTTGTATGTCTGTTAAATGTTGTGTTCTGTGTCCAAGTGTTGTTCCTGTGAAGATGATAGAGGTTGAAGGTTTATAGAATATGAACATGAAAGAAATACCGAATTGAGATTTGGGAATTGAATAATCTCACTTCGAATTGGACCCAGGTCCCAGGATTTTTTTTAATGCATTTCAAGTAATTATCCTCATTTCCCATTTATTTTTATTTCCTTTGGTAAATTATATTTATCGTTGGGCTCTGCTCTGTTTTTACTGGCAGACCCTGCCTTCTTTATATTTGTAAATTGAATGTAGATTCATTCTATATCTGTGACTTAGGGTGTAGTTTTGTAAATTAGGTGTTGTTGTTTGTACAGTAAACGAAAAGAGGGAGAGCTTATTCTTGCGGAGGACGATCGATTTGAACAGTTAGCTGAATTTCTCGCCTCTGTGCCTTCTGGAGTATGGGACGAGAGGAAAAGAGGCTTCTAAGTGAAGTTCCTACGGCTGCCTCCCTTCCGAATTCATCCTCTCAGCGTTCGTTTCTAGACAGGCAGGTACACTATGCACTTTGTAGGCCTTTGAGCGTCAATAACAGCATTAAGTATATTGTTTCAGCAGATAATTTTTCAAAGAGATTATTGCAAAATAATAGACTCGTTAATCTTAATCTTTTGAGGCGGTGATAGCCGCGTTAATCTTAGCGTTAAGTACATTGTTTCACCAGAGAATTTTTGAATGAAGGTGCTGATTGCATACTCTGTCTCTTAATCTTTTCAGGCAGTGTTGGGTTGCTTTGCAATTTTACCGAGAAGATAAGAATATGACCAATCTTTTATTGTTTAGACTTATCTGAAGATGGTCTAGGTGAGGTGGCCTGCGTCTTACTTTGAAACGGAAGGGTGTGCCCTGTGTGATACGCGGTAAAGGCTTTTGTCCTTTGAGAGTTCGTTTCTTGGCAAACAGGTACACTCCACGTTTTCTCGGTGTTTGAGTGTCAATTAATGTTGAGTACATCGTTTCACTAGATACTTCTCAAACACTGAGATTGTTTCGGCAAACAGGTACACTCTGCGTTTTCTCGGTGTTTGAGTGTCAATTAATGTTGAGTACATCGTTTCACGAGATACTTCTTTGAAAAATTGATTGCATTATCTCTGTCTCCTAATCTTTCTAGGCGGTGTTGGGTTTCTTTGCAATTTATCCAGGTTGAGAAGAGACGGATATGAGCAATTTTTATTCTCCACCTTATACGGATGGCAGATGGCCTATGGGACGGGGTCACCTTATACGAACGTGTACTTTGTGCATTAGCGGTAAAGTCGTCCGTACATCCTGGCTTTGTCTTAGCCTTCCTGCCGCAGATAGGTACACCTTCTGACCTTCATTATTTGGGAAAACATATGTCATTTCTGCTTTCCAAAACAGAGAAGACAGCTAAAGCAGTTATGATTTTTAATTAAAAACCCCTCGAACTTAACGTTATTGTAATTCTTTGGAAAACAATGTCATTTCTACTTTGGAAAACAGAGGAAACATTTAAGGCAGTTATGGTTTTGAATATAGCTTAACCTTATTGTAATTCTTTTGAAGACAATGTCATTTCTGCTTTGTAAAATAGAGAAAACAGTTATTACCCTGTTGTAGTTTTGAATAAAAAACCTAGTTAACATTATTGTATGTGAATGCATACGTATACATTCTGTCATCCTTTTTCTTCGTCAAAAGAGAGAAAACAGCTAACCTAGTTAGTAGCCTTCCTTATGTTTTGAATTGAAACATTCTATAATCCTTTTTCTTCGTCAAAAGAGAGAAAACAGCTAACCTAGTTAGAAGCCTTCTTTGTGTTTTGAATTGAAAAACCACTCAAGACTTAACATTATTGTATCTCATGATGGTACATCCAATGCACATCTAAATTCAAGGTCGTTAATGCTTGTAATCTCAAATCAGTCTCGTAGATCATAATGGTAATACAGGATTTGAGATGTAAAACACACTTGTTTCCACGATAACAAACAAACACCCCAAACAATTTTCATGGCTACACCTACCTAGATTATTGGATACTCTTTTCCATTGTGTTGATCTCATAGACCTTACAGCGTGATTTTCATTGAAAGCACATGTCCTTGCTTGACCTACCTTCATGAGTGTTACTTCTTCCCCTTGGCTCTCTGCTTTGTATATTTTTCACTTTTGCAAGTGAAACACTTACGACAACTTACAGTTACTACAACCTATTCTTCTTCCTTTTTCTCATTTTCTGTGTCTTTTAGGTAATGGAACAACATGGAATCCTCCTTACCATTATAGTGGCACACCCTTTGCTCCTATGTTAGAAATCATGAAATAAAGGACCTATTGTGAATCCCCCAACAAACCTTAATCTAATAAGACAAACAAGCTAAAATATAATAGAAACTTAATGATGAACACATTAGAGTTCAAGAGAATGCACAACACAATTAGAGTGAAAAACTTGGCTTTTCCATATTTCCTCATGTAAACCTCTTTACCTTTCTTTCATTTTGTCTTTTGTTTTTCCTTGCTTTTTTCACAAGCTTTGTTATGTTCTAGATTTTCACTCAAAGATGTTCAAGTCCTTGATTGAAGTGTAAAGATAGAGGCACTTAGGAAGGTGGTCTACTCTTAGCATAGCAACACTTCCTATCTTTTTAGGCTAGTTCTTTTATGGCACAAGACGGGGACCCTATATAAGATGTTTTCAGATGTTATTTAGAATTTAATGGATGGAGTATTTCCAAAACCATTGTCTATCCAATCAGGCGATGGAATGAGGATCAATGATCAATGGATTTGAATAGAATGTAAGGAGATCTTGGTAGGCTGGTATGAACATGGTCTAACCAACCACATGTATTTACTTTAATGTCCATAAAATTAAAGAAGGGCCCTTCCAGATGCTCCACAGACCAAGAAACTTCCAAAGGTGCTACTCACCACAAGTACAAAATCAATTGAACAATAACATGCAACCATTGATAATTAACGGACAACCACATATAAAACCATAAATGATGTAGACCAAGAGGGACAAATTTCTTATTGAACAAAAAAACAACAATACATAAAGTCTTCATGTTGTAAAATTTGTGAAAGATCATAAATTTCAGTAGTATGAAGTTATAGCAGCAACAAACAAATTAACCATTTAATAAGTAGATAATCAACGAAAACTAGGGTTGAAAATATGAGTTTAAGCAGTAAATTATCTCTGAAAAGCAAGGGAAAATTCTCCATTAGAAGTATTCTTGGGGTTTAAAAGAAGGGATCTATCTAAGAATAATACTAGGAGAATGCACCTTCACCACCAGATAAGCACATTTTCATTTAATACATTCAACAAATAAATCCACAGGACTTAGAGATATCACTTACCCAAGAAATCATTGTTCATCCTTAAACCCTTGCCATGAAAGTTGAAATGTCCATTAAGCTTGAAAAGTCATCCAAAAAGCATATCTCCAAGAGGTCGCACTAGTTATTCATCCATAGCTAAGATAACTATAAGAGTAGACAAGTAGCAATCATTTAAAAGTGACGACTGCCTCTCTTATTTATATGAGAGATCTAATATTTCTTAATCCACTAAAAGCCCCAAAATCTAAAATTGCCTTTATCACTTATAAACCCCAAAGATAAGGCAACAATACATAAAATAATACATGATACACAAGTGGATAGGTCTCAAGGCTCCCATCAATGCCTCATAAGTGAGATATAATGCTAAAAATTCAAGTTGTCCTTATTATAAAGGTTGTCCAAGGTCACACATGTGGCATAAATTCTCATTAATAGGTGGATGATTGACTCTAAGTGGCAAGTAAGGGCTCAAAGGTGAAATGTTGCCTCCAAAAGTCAGTATTTTTCATCTCCAAGGGTCACATCAAGCTCAAGAGGCATGATGTCATGCTTGAAAAGTGTCCAATCATTATTTTGAATCTGACATCCATCGCCAAGGTGTCAGTCCTATCTCTAATTTCAATGTCACATCTCCAATGAGTGAAGAAGTGTCTCAAGAGAGGTGCCAAGTCATCCATAATCCCAATGCTTATCAAAAGTCCAATGTCCATCATCAAGGATGCCAATTTATCTTCAAAGGTAAGGAGTATCATGTAATCTCAAGCCCCAACATGTTCCAAAGGTATGCAACATCCTAAATGAAGTGTCAAAGGAGAACCATCAATGTCCTCCAAAGGACCATGTTTATGCAAGAAACTACAAGTATGAGATACAAGAATTAAGTGAGACCGACCAACAGTTATACAAGAGTCATGGTAACATATTAAAATGAGTCACATTCATTGCAAAAGCCACTATGTAGATCACATTAGGTATCCTCTTCAAACTTCAACGTAGTTAATGATTTAATGCAGTGTACCAAGTTTTGTTATGGGAACCATCATAGAAGACTCTTATGTGTGCTAATGTCGAAGAATTAGTTAAAATCCCAAGAAACCAATCAAGATGTTAGTGTAAATGACTATGGTATGACTTGGGGTTTACTTCGTTAGAATGGTGCCTTTGACGTGCAAGGCCACGTGTGATGATCATCTCCATGGGCGCCTTTATAGAGCGAGTGCTTTGTGCATTGAGTTACCCTTTACTCAACATTTGTGTCTTTCCACAACTTTGTTGCCTATTTCTTTTATTCTTTATTTTTCTTTGCAAGTCCTCTTTTGATGTATATGCATCTCATTGCATAGGGTTTATGCTGTCATTGCTTTAGGACTCGGGGTGATGGTGTCATATCAAGGGGGTAGAGGTTAAGCTTCTTTGGCTTTTGAATTCTCACTAATATCTCTTTTGTTTTTCTTTTGCATTTTGAAATTTGTATTATGCACTTTCTCTTATATAGTTGCATCAACCGTAGGTGTCCAAGCCCGTTCTTACCATAGGATTATGAATTACAAGCCCTTTTTAGGTACATGTAAGAATAAAACCATGTGAAAGGATAATGGAGGGGAAACCAATGAAATATGTTAAGTACAGAAGGGAAAATGGCACAATACCCTTATAAAAGCCCCTAGTAGTACCCCTCTCCTAGAGAGTGGCTACACTTGACTTGAATAGATACGATGATCAGGAAGCTGAAATAAGGAAATAGGAATAAATTCCAAGCATTGTGATTAATTATATAATTTCAATCCATGATATTTACGTAAAGGCTGAATAAATTAAACTTAAACTGTTCGTATCAAACAACGGATAATGTACCTGTAATGTTCCAAATTGAAATTTACAGCTAATAATAGACACATGAACTAGGCTATAGCAAATAAAATCACAAATATGCATGCACCATCAAAAACGCCAAGAAACTGGGCAAATAAGCTGAGTCATTTTATTAACTTATGAAATTAAGGAGTACATATAGAAAAGAACAAGTGCCCCTGGGCTTGCATAAGCAAGTTGGAGAAAACACAGGTGGAAGAGATGAACCCAAGAGATAGTAAACTTCGGCCTAATATTCTTCTATGCAGACCCATAAATTGGTTATTGATGCTGCATTGGAAATGTTGAGAATGACCCTCTATGGTGCCTGAAATCGCCTGAAAATGCAGCTGTAGCTTCTCCCAAAAATACTTGATCAAACCCAGAAAGGAATCTTCCCCAAACCAACCACCCGAAAAACCCACAAAATGGTGCAATTATCGATTGAATAATAAAACGTACAGCTGAATAAAGGGGGATTTATAGCTTGAATACTGCCTGGAAAATTCTGCAAATTTAACCTTGAACTCCTCTCAACAAACCCATAAAAACCTAGAAAGGGTTTTGGCTAATTCCGACCTTACAAAATTTCCCTATTTTGGCACTACGCCCTCTTGAAAAAAGACTGTGTCCCCCAGTGATGAAATCTTCTGAAATCCTCCTTATTCCTCCTTAATCTACAATAGGAATGATATAGGAATTTTTTGGAATGTAGGGGAGAGGTTTGAAATATTTCTTTGGGACCATTGTCTGCAATGTGGATCATTGGAAAATATCCCATCTAGTTACGCCTAGATGCGAGGGGGTAATAGGTCTGACCTAAACATAAGTTCAAATTATGTTTATGAATTTAGTTTTTGTTCACGTGGAGCCCCTTATACTAGGGATGGCCTCATCTTGAGATTAAAAAGTATGTCTTACAAAGTACAGGAAGTTGGGTTAAAATAAAGAGAGGAATGCTATAAAAAATGATAGCATAAGTTTTCAATGCAAGAGAGAAGTTATTGCGAACAATTTCTATATATTCACTGTCCATTTTACCTTTACCACAACTTGTAAAAATTTTACTTTTATATTCTTCAACCTAGAATGTACTGCTCAACAATAGCAAAATCTTGGGCTTAGAGAGCATTGTTTCAAGCCTTTGATTAGTATTCCCTTCATCAAATAGGTGTTATCTTTTGTGGTTACTCCAAAAGTGTTTACACCTTGATAAGAGTGTACTACATCTCCTAGCCCCTTGATGATGCTTCATATACATATCAATGGGTCAATTTTGGTGGATGCTTGACCTTGGTTACAATGCTAGCATGGCACCCTTGTGAAAATTTCATGTATTGCAGCAACTGGAAATTATTCTTCTAACTGTAAATTTAATTATGCAGTTTATTTGCTACTTCAAACAATGAATAAAATCACAACTACAATTTTCACCATAAAAATACTGCGAAAAATAAAATATTGGAAACTGAGAAATTCTCGCACATGCACAAGAATTTTAACAAAACTATTTTTGGACAAATGTCCCCGAAAAAACCCAATGCGGGAAAATTGGTGCAGCAGATGAGGGTTATATTATTATTCTTTAGCAACAATTCTGAGTACAACAATTTAGATGCCCAACTAGCAATCTAATCTGAGGAAAATATTGGCAAAATTATTGTGAGAACTTTCTCTCACCCCACAACTAATTTTTGTCACTGAAATTACCTCCCTAGCCTCTACGCTGAGCTACTTGAGTTACCCTCTGCGCAGAGCTTACACTGGCTGTATGAGAATTTCAGCCTTCCTTCCTTTGCATCTTCCGGGGACTGGAAACCTTCCTCCCGAAATGCTGCTGCCCTACTCTTCCACCTGCTACTCATCCTCTAGCACTATCTTCTCTGTTGAGCTTCTGCTTATTGAGAAAATCAAACTGCTTGTGCAATTGAGTATCTGCATTGGTATATTCTCTATCTACCCATCGACTTCTTCTTATAATCTTCTGTTAGAGCAACAACGACCAATATTAAAACATAATTGATGGCCTAGATTAATTCCCTGTCGATCTGTGTGAGCTTCTAGATGATTCTCACCTTATCTCAATTAGTACTGATTAATTAACCATATTCCCTAAGTTTAGACTTTGGAAATATTTAAAAATCGTTTAATAAATCTAATTGAGACACTTCTAGGTGGAATTTCCATAAACGATTTTTGGGTTTTGGAAATCTCATGTATTCTAGGCTCTCCACAACATTTCGTGGCTATAACACATTCAATAATACAAAAACTAACAACCCTTACCTAGGAGGTTGTTATCCTAATCAACATGATGACTATCCTATTGGGTGCACACAATGGGGTAGTCAACTGTTTGATTAGGAGAGGTACCTACCTAAGAGGAGGAGCATTAGGCACTTGGATGAGAGCACTTAGCCTTAGGATTACTAGACCATGTGACATCCACCTTGAAATTTAGATATTGTACCTAAGGATGCTTGGGTTGAGCAACATACTTCATGGAAGTTGGTTGTGGAGTTGGATATATATATATATATATATATATATTGAGGAGAAGCATAGGAGCATGGTAATGATATTGGAACTCATGGAAAAGCATTGGTCATGAGACGCCAAGTGGGCCATAGTTAGAGGGGGAATGCCTTACACGAGGACACTTGGTAGAGGTACCGTTGGACTAATAACTTATTGGAGAGTGCACCATCTTGAAGGAGGGGTGTTGAGTCCTAAAAGAATCATGCTTAGAGGGACTTTCATCATGTGTTTTGGACAAACCCTAGTATGACACTTGGACATCCTTGTATTGTAGAGTGTTCCATGAGGGTTTTCTTCTTGGTTATTTGTATGGACATAAGTCCTTGATGTCTATTAGTCTCTCTTACCTATTGTATATATAAAGGGAGGGGAGAGATTTTGTTATTAAATATCATTGTTGTACTCTATTCTCTCTTTGTAATTGTCTTGGAGAAGCCTCTGAGGGAGCAAGATGTTAGGGTTTTTGATGTAAAACCTAGGAGAAGACATAAAAAAGAGAGAGATGCCTTGGATGTTCTTGATGAGTTTACTCTTGTGAGATGCTAGAGTTTTTGTTATGAAAGTAAATCTTAGAGATGAACATGGTGCTAAAGGGAGTGATGAGTTGTCTTGTAAAGCTAACCCATTCAATGATATTGTAGCCTTTTTATTTTTGATGTGTGGAGGTAATAGAAAGATGTTGAAGAGCCTAGCTTGATGAGATTCAAGCTTGGTGTTATACCTTTCTTGAAAGAAAACTGGTTTATTGTACTCTTGTTGTTCTGTGAAGGTGTTGGTGCTTGTGTTGATGCAAGGGCAGAAGACAGAGGATTTGAGGACTCTGTGAAATTTTTGGTTGTCTAGAAGGTGCTATTAACCCAGTTAATTATTTTCTATTGCCTTTTCATGGCAAACATATATCCCCTTTAGGTTTTGACCAATATTCAAAATGCCATGTGGAGGTTTCTAATGCTAGAGTACACCATCTGAGGCTTCGTTAAACCTTAGCACATCTTCATCCTCTTTAGAAAAGAACACTTAGCAATATATTCTCTAATTCATTGTAATGTTGGCACATATGCTCTTTTTTTATCGAGTTAGGGTTGATCTAAGCATAATGTAAAGTTGTGTTTAATCATGACTTTATTTTAGCAGATGTTATTCGCAAAATCTAGCACCTTAGTGCAAAACCTTTTACAAGGCACTAAGACTAGTGTAACATGTAAGTATTATGACCATCACCTAGGCAATCACTTCTCTCTCTATAGTGAAAGATGTATCCTACACAAGGAAGCTTCCCTAGTAGTTTCAAGGAATCTTTAGAAAAGAGTATATCAAGTCTAAAGCTTCCTAGTTTAACTATTCACTATACCACCACAAAGATAAGATGTTTAAGGTGAGAAAAAGGCGGTTCATTAAAATCAATTTCTAGATTTGAGTTTGTAAAGTTTTTGAGGCAATTTATGATATTTATCAAGTTAACATACATCAAGGAGCATATCCCAAAAATTACAAAATAAAAAAAAAATATCGATGTTGTAAAATTTGTGGAAGATAGTAAATTTCAACAATATGAAGTTATAACAACAACAACCAAATCAATTGTTTAATAAGTAGATAATCCATGAAAACTAGGGTTTAAAATATGAGTTAAACCAGGGTTTAAGAAACTAATTATTTCTGAAAATTGAATAACACATAATAGCCCTAAGATGCAAGATGTTGAGCCCTAAAAGGTTTGAAAAATAAATCAACTTTGCAATAAATGATGATATGATATATTTTTTACCATAAAATTGCTAATTAATCCTAGAAGTATAGAAAATTATGGATGAACCTTAAAGAATAGCTATTACAAACCCTAATATAACACTAAACATTAAATAAAAGGTTAAAATTCCAGTTTAATGATTGAATAATTGAGAGTATAGCTAGTGCCTATTATTTTTTGTTTTGGTCATATAGAGTTAAACTAAGGACTCTCTTGAAGAAATGTACGTAGAGCTAGGGTGATAACTAGGGTTGTCCACTATTAACCTTAGAAGATCCTCTTTGTAATTTTGCAAGCCTTCAAAACAAAATCAAGGGACGATTCTCCATTAGACATATACTTGGGGTTTAAAAGAAGGGATCTATCCAAGAATAATACAAAGAGAATGCACCCTCACCACTAGATAAACACATTTTCATTTAATACATTCAACAAATAAATCCACGAGACTTAGAGATATCACTTACTCAAGAAATCATTTTTCATCCTTAAACACTAGCCATGAAACATCCATTAAGGTTGAAAAACCATGCAAAAGTCATTTGTCCAAGAGGTCGCACTAGTTATTCATCCATGGCGAAGATAAGTATAAGAGTAGGCAAGTAGGTATAATTTGCAAGTGAGGAATGCTTCTCTTATTTGTATGAGAGATTTAGCACTTATCCACTAAAATCCCCAAAACATCAAAAAATTCCTTTATCACTTACAAACCGCAAAGATAAGGCAACAATACATAAAATAATCCATCACACACAAGTGGATAGGTGTCAAGACTCCCATCAATCCCTAATAAGTGAGATAAAATGCTAAAATTGCAAGTTGTACTCATCATAAAGGTGGTCCAAGGTCACACATGTGGCGTAAATGCTCATCAGTAGGTGCAAGACTCACTCTAAGTGGCAAGCAAGGTCTCAAAAGTTGAAATGTTTCCTCCAATGGTCACAATGTTTCATCTCCAAGGGTCATCAAGCTCAAGAGGCGTGATGTCATCCTTGAAAAGTGTCTAATCATCATGTAGAATCTGACATCCATCACCAAGCTGCCAATCCCATCTCTAATTGCAATGTCACATCTCCAATGTGTAAAGAGGTGTCTCAAGAGAGGTGCCACGACATCAATAATCCCAATGCTTATCAAAAGTCCAATGTCGATAATAAAGGATGCAAATTTATCTTCAAAGGTAAGGAGTATCATGTCATCTCAAGCCCCAACACCTTCCAAAGGTATGCAACATCCTAAATTAAGTGTCAAAGAATAGCCATCATTGTCCTCCAAAGGACCATGTTTGTGTAAGCATCAACGAGTAGGGGCTACAAGAATTAAGTGAGACCGACCAACATTTATACAAGAGTCATGGTAACATAAAAATGTGAGTCATGTTTAATGCAAAAGCCACTATGTAGGTCACATTAGGTATCCTCTTCAAACTTCACCCTAGTTAATGACTTAATGCAATTTACCAAGTTTAGGGGTGGGAAAACCATCATAGAAGACTCTTAGGTGTGCCAATGCCGAAGAATTAGATAAAATCCCAAGAAACCAATTAAAATGTTAGTGTAAATGACTATGGTATGACTTGGGGTTTGCTTCTTTAGAATGGTGCCTTTTACATGCAAGGCCACGTGTGATGATCATCTCCATGGGTGCCTTTATAGAGTGAGTGCTTTGTGCATTGAGTTACTCTTTACTCAACATTGTGTCTTTCCACAACTTTTTTGCCTATTTCTTTTATTCCTTATTTTTCTTTGCAAGTCCTCTTTTGGTGTATATGCATTTCATTGCATAGGGTTTATGCTTTCATCGCTTTAGGACTTGGGGTGATGGTGTCGAATCAAGGGGGTAGAGGTTGAGCTTCTTTGGATTTTGAATTCTCACTAATATCTCTTTTATTTTTCTTTTGCATTTTAAAATTTGTATTATGCTCTTTCTCTTATATAGTTGCATCAACCTTAGGTGTCTAAGCTTGTTCTTACTATGGGATTATGAAGTACAAGCACTTTTTAGGTACATGTCACAATAAACCCGAATGAAAGGATAATTTAGGGGAAATCAATGGAATATGTTAAGTATGGAAGGGACAAGGGCACATTACCCTTAGCAAGGCCCCTAGTATATGCCTCTCGTCGAGAGTGGGGACACTTGACTTGGATACATTTGATGGTTGCTAAGCTAAAATAAGGAAATAGGAATAAATTCCAAGCATTGTGATTCATTATCTAATTTGAACCCATGATCTTTACCTAAAGGTCGAATGCATTAAACTTAAGCACTTCATATGAAACAATGGATATTGCACTTCGAGTTTATCGAGTAACTTTCATCATCAAATGATTGAGATGAGTATAATATATGAGGCAATTGTGGGCTATTGGTTGTATAGAGTGTTGAAAGTCATCTCTGAGACCATTTTTTGCAATGTGGATCACTGGAAAAAATCTCATCTAATTACCCCTAGAGAGGGGGTAATAGTTCTGACATAAACATAAGTTCAAACTATGTTTATAATTAAGTTTTTGTTCATCTTCAACTGATCCTACTAGGGATGGCCCCGTCTTAAGATTACAAACTATGTCTTCCAAAGTATGGGGAGATGGGTCAAAATAAAGAGGAACGCTGTAAAAAATGATAGCATATTTTTTGAATGCAGGAGAGAATCTATTACAAACAATTTTGATATATTCACTGTCCATTTTACCTTTACCACAAATTGTAGAAATTTTACTTTTATATTCTTCAACGTAGAATGTACTGCTCAAAAATAGCAAAATATTGGGGTGGAAGAGTTCTATATCAAGCCTTTGATTGGTATTCCCTTTATCAAATAGGTGTTATCTTTTGTGGTTAATCCAAAACATGCCTTGATAAGAGAGTAGTACGTCTCCTAGCCCCTTGATGATGCTTCATAGACATGGACGGGTCAATTTTGGTGGATGCTTGACCTTGGTTAGAATGCTAGCATGGCGCCCTTACCTAGGAGGTTGTTGTCCTAATCAACATGATGACAATCCCATTGGGTGCACACAATGGGGTAGTCAATTGTTTGATTAGGAGAGGTACTAGGAGAGGTACCTACCTAGGAGGAGGAGCATTAGGCACTTGGAGGAGGGCACTTAGCCTTAGGAGTAATAGACCATGTGGCATCCACCTTGAAAGTTAGACACTTTAACCAACGATGCATGGGTTGAGAAACATACTTCATGGAGGTTGGTTGTGGAGCTGGATACATATATTGAGGAGAAGCATTGGAGCGTGGTAATGACATTGGCACTAATGGAAAAGCATTGGTCATGAGCGGACACGTGGGTCATAGTTAGAGGGGGAATGACTTACATGAGGACACTTGGTAGAGGTAGTGTCGGACTAATAGCTTATTGGAGAGTGCACCATCTTTGAGCCCTAAAAAAATCATGCTTAGAGGGAGTTTCATCTTGTTTTTTGGACAAACCCTAGTATGACACTTGGACATTCTTATATTGTAGAGTGTTCCATGTGGTTTCCTTCTTGGTTATTTGTATGGACATAAGTCCTTGATTTCTATTAGTCTCCCTTACCTAAAAAAATCATGCTTAGAGGGAGTTTCATCTTGTTTTTTGGACAAACCCTAGTATGACACTTGGACATTATTATATTGTAGAGTGTTCCATGTGGTTTCCTTCTTGGTTATTTGTATGGACATAAGTCCTTGATTTCTATTAGTCTGCTTTGTAAAATAGAGAAAACAGTTATTACTCTGTTGTATTTTTGAATAAAAAACCTAGTTAACATTATTGTATGTGAATGCATACGTATACGTTCTGTCATCCTTTTTCTTCGTCAAAAGAGAGAAAACAGCTAACCTAGTTAGTAGCCTTCCTTGTGTTTTGAATTGAAAAACCACTTAAGACTTAACATTATTGTATCTCATGATGGCACATCCAATGCACATCTAAATTCAAGGTCATTAATGCTTGTAATCTCAAATCAGTCTCGTAGATCATAATAGTAGTACAAGATTTGAGATGTAAAACACACTTGTTTCCACGATAACAAACAAACATCCCGAACAATTTTCATGGCTACACCTACCTAGATTATTGGATACTCTTTTCCATTGTGTTGATCTCATAGACCTTACAATGTGATTTTCATTGAAAGCACATGTCCTTGCTTGACCTACCTTCATGAGTGTTACTTCTTCCCCTTGGCTATCTGCTTTGCATATTTTTCACTTTTGCAAGTGAAACACTTACGACAACTTACAGTTACTACAACTATTCTTCTTTCTTCCTTTTTCTCATTTTTTGTGTCTTTTAGGTAATTGAACAACATGGAATACTCCTTACCATTATAGTCGCACACCCTTTGCTCCTATGTTAGAAATCATGAAATAAAGGACCTATTGTGAATCCCCCAACAAACCTTAATCTAATATGACAAACAGGCTAAAATATAATAGAGACTTAATGATGAACACATTAGAGTTCAAGAGAATGCACAACACAATTAGAGTGAAAAACTTGGCTTTTCCATATTTCCTTGTGTAAACCTCTTTACCTTTCTTTCATTTTGTCTTTTGTTTTTCCTTGTTTTTTTCACAAGCTTTGTTACGTTCTAGATTTTCACTCAAAGATGTTCAAGTCCTTGATTGAAGTGTAAAGATAGAGGCACTTAGGAAGGTGGTCTACTGTTAACATAGCAACACTTCCTCTCTCTTTAGGCTAGTTCTTTTATGGCACAAGGCGGGGACCCTATATAAGATGTTTTCAGATGTTATTTAGAATTTAATGGATGGAGGATTTCCAAAACCATTGTCTATCCAATTGGGCGATGGAATGAGGATCAATGATCAATGGATTTGAATAGAATGTAAGGAGATCTTGGTAGGTTGTTATGAGCATGGTCTAACCAAGCACATGTATTTACTTTAATGTCCATAAAATTAAAGAAGGGCCCTTCCAGATGCTCCATAGACCAAGAACCTTCCAAAGGTGCTGCTCACAACAAGTACAAAATCAATTGAGTAATAACATGCAACCATTGATAATTAAAGGAAAACCACATATAAAACCATAAATGATGTAGACCAAGAGGGACAAATTTCTTATTGAACAAAAAAACAACAATACATAAAGTCTTCATGTTGTAAAATTTGTGAAAGATTGTAAATTTCAGCAGTATGAAGTTATAGTAGCAACAAAAAAATCAACCATTTAATAAGTAGATAATCAATGAAAACTAGGGTTGAAAATATGAGTTAAACAAGGGTTTAAGCAGTAAATTATCTCTGAAAAGCAAGGGACAATTCTCCATTAGAAATATTCTTAGGGCTTAAAAGAAGGGATCTATCTAAGAATAATACAAGGAGAATGCACCTTCACCACGAGATAAGCACATTTTCATTTAATACATTCAACAAATAAATCCACAAGACTTAGGGATATCACTTACCCAAGAAATCATTGTTCATCCTTAAACCCTCGCCATGAAAGTTGAAACGTCCATTAAGCTTGAAAAGTCATCCAGAAAGCATCTCTCCAAGAGGTTGCACTAGTTATTCATCCATAGCTAAGATAAGTATAAGAGTAGACAAGTAGCAATCATTTAAAAGTGAGGAATTCTTCTCTTATTTATATGAGAGATCGAACATTTCTTAATCCACTAAAAGTCCCAAAATCTAAAATTTCCTTTATCACTTAAGAACCCCAAAGGTAAGGCAACAATACATAAAATAATACATGATACACAAGTGGATAGGTCTCAAGACTCCCATCAATGCCTCATAAGTGAGATATAATTCTAAAAATTCAAGTTGTCCTTATTATAAAGGTTGTCCAAGGTCACACATGTGGCATAAATGCTCATTAATAGGTGGATGATTGACTCTAAGTGGCAAGTAAGGGCTCAAAAGGTGAAATGTTGCCTTCAAAAGTCACTATTTTTCATCTCCAAGGGTCACATCAAGCTCAAGAGGCATGATGTCATGCTTGAAAAGTGTCCAATCATTGTTTTGAAGGTGACATCCATAGCCAAGGTGTCAGTCCTATCTCTAATTTCAATGTCACATCTCCAATGAGTGCAAAAGTGTCTCAAGAGAGGAGCCAAGTCATCCATAATCCCAATGCTTATCAAAAGTCCAATGTCCATCATCAAGGATGCCAATTTATCTTCAAAGGTAAGGAGTATCATGTAATCTCAAGCCCCAACATGTTCCAAAGGTATGCAACATCCTAAATGAAGTGTCAAAGGAGAATCATCAATGTCCTCCAAAGGATCATGTTTATGCAAGAAACTACAAGTACAAGATACAAGAATTAAGCGAGACCGACCAACAGTTATACAAGAGTCATGGTAACATATTAAAATGGGTCACATTTAATGCAAAAGCCACTATGTAGATCACATTAGGTATCCTCTTCAAACTTCAACCTAGTTAATGACTCATTGCAATTTACCAAGTTTTGTTATGGGAATACCATCATAGAAGACTCTTATGTGTGCCAATGTCGAAGAATTAGTTAAAATCCCAAGAAACCAATCAAGATGTTAGTGTAAATGACTATGGTATGACTTGGGGTTTACTTCGTTAGAATGGTGCCTTTGACATGCAAGGCCACGTGTGATGATCATCTCCATGGGCGCCTTTATAGAGTGAGTGCTTTGTGCATTGAGTTACCCTTTACTCAACATTGTGTCTTTCCCCAAATTTGTTGCCTATTTCTTTTATTCTTTATTTTTCTTTGCAATTCCTCTTTTGATGTATATGCATCTCATTGCATAGGGTTTATGCTTTCATTGCTTTAGGACTCGGGGTGATGGTGTCATATCAAGGGGGTAGAGGTTAATTGCTTTATTTTTCTTTTGCATTTTGAAATTTGTATTACGCACTTTCTCTTATATAGCTGCATCAACCTTAGGTTTCCAAGCCCGTTCTTACCATAGGATTACGAATTACAAGCCATTTTTCGCTACATGTAACAATAAGCCCAAGTGAAAGGATAATGTAGGGGAAACTGGTGGAATATGTTAAGTACAGAAGGGAAAAGGGCACATTACCCTTATCAAAGCCCCTAGCAGTACCCCTCTCCTCGAGAGTGGCTACACTTGACTTGAATAGATACGATGGTCAGAAAGCTGAAATAAGGAAATAGGAATAAATTCCAAGCACTGTGATTCATTATCTAATTTCAATCCATGTTATCTACTTAAAGGCCGAATACATTAAACTTAAACTGTTTGTATCAAAGAATGGATAATGTACTTGTAATGTTCGAAATTGAAATTTACAGCTAATAACAGACACATGAACTAGGCTATAGCAAATAAAATCACAAATATGCATGCTCCATCAAAAACACCAAGAAACTGGGCAAATAAGCCGAGGCATTTTATTAACTTATGAACTGTAAGGAGTACATATAGAAAAGAACAAGTGCACCTGGGCTTGCATCAGCAAGCTGGAGAAAACACAGGTGGAAGAGATGAACCCAAGAGATAGTAAACTTCGGCACAATATTCTTTTGTGTAAACCCAGAAATTTGCTATTGTTGTTGTACTAGAAATGTTGAGAATGACCCTCTATGGTGCTCGAAATTGCCTGAAAATGTAGTTGTAGCTTCTCCCAAAAATACTTGACCAGACCCAAAAAGGAATCTCCCCCAAACCAATGACTCGGAAAACCCACAAAATGGTGCAATTATCGGCTGAATAATAAAACGTACTGCTTAATAAAAAGGGGATTTTTAGCTTGAATATGCTTAAAACATTCTGCAAATTTAACCCTGGTCTCCTCTCAACAAACCCACAAAAACCCATAAAGGGTTTTGGCTAATTCTGACCTTCAAAAATTGCCCTATTTTGGCAGTATGTCCTCCTGAATAAAGACTGCGTCCCCCAGTGATGAAATCTTCTGAAATCCTCCTTATTCCTCCTTAATCTGCGATAGGAATGATACATGAAATTTTCTGAATGTAGGGGAGAGGTTTCATATCAAATCCCGACACAAGATAGATGAACCCAGCTCCACAAAACGTTATCGAGTGACTCCCTGCGTAGGCCCTAGGAATATAAATTCGTTCCCATCAATAGCAGTCACCTTGAGCTCCAAAACTTTGCACAAAGGCTAAACTCCCCCTCAAGCAACTCAACTAATTTTCTCCCGGCAAATGAGTGGTACAATTTCTCTACTGGGTCCTCCTTGAAGTACGAATTGGTTGAAGGAAACTGTTGAAATGTGCTACAAGAGTGAGTTCTCCCCTTGGAGAACTCTGTGCTAAGCAACACTTGTGACCCAAATAAACAACATGAGCAACAAAGGAAATAGATAAGTGAACAAAAGACCCCAATAGCTTCTATGCTCCTATTTATAATTTTTCCTTGCCTCCTCATGTGCTGACATTAGCCACCTATATTTTTCCATTATATCAGCTGGTGGCTAAATATTCTTTACAGCCTTCAAGAAACAAATTCAGTCTTGAAGTTGTTGGTGCTTGAAGTCTTTGGTGAAAACATAATCTGCTGGTTAGATCTTCATACCTTTCCTTCTCTCAGCCTCTGATATTCCACGAAAATCCAAGTCAAATACTGTTGTATCCCCCTTCCTTTCCCCTCCTTTGCTTCCATCTTACCTTCATTCTTCAATTTCCTTTTATTCATAAGAACCCCACGAAACCATAGGTTATTCCTTATCCCTTCATTGAGCTCATTTCCCCAGGTTAAAAACCCATTTTTTTTAACCTTATCGGAATTATAATTCCTTTTGAAATTCTTTGAAAACCATAGAAAACACGTTTTTCTATGCATTGGGCTTAGGTCCCTCGGGCTAAGCCCCCTGCCTTTTCTTCCTCCACATGCCCAAGCGCCAGGACCTACTGCTCAGTCCTGAGGCGCTAAGCCAAAATGTAACCCCTCTCCGTCCTTTTTCCTCTGAAGATTCGAAAACCCATCTTTTATAAGGTTTTGGCGTGAAATATTAAATCACATGTTTTATTGCTCCAAGTCCTTCCCAGCCGTCGATCTGCTCCCCAGATCCGACGGAGCGGAGCGAGCCCCACCTGGTGGACCCCCTTCCCCGCGCCCTGTTCCAAAAACCGTGGTTTTTCATTCTGCACCGCTCTCCGGGCAAAGCCAGTTTTCTCCCGTCGGCCAACGATTCCATACGCTGGCCGACACGTGTCCTCCGCCCTGTTCCAAAACCGCCGCGCTATCACATCGCCCGCGCATTATCCTTCGTACCATAGCCCCGTAGCGGGATCCACCTCCATCGTCGGATTTTGGGCCCTCCCATCTGACGGTTGTTGATCGCCTCATCTGCTCGACCTTTAATGGACTTGCCCACCCGTTAACTTCCCCCGGTGCGTTCGAAATCCGATCTCCGCCGTCTGTCTCTGCAGATCGACGACTCTCATACAAAATCCCGATTCCATCGTACAGTCCACCTTTTCCTCCGCTGACTTTCCAAAACGCTCCCAACCGTTGATCGCATTACGATCAATGGCTCCAATTGCTCCGTTTTCCCGTACGCCCTCCAAGGCAGATTGACCTATAAACTAGATTTTTTTTACGTGTTTTTTGTATTTTGGAGGGGTGAAGTCGTTTGTTCGTGTTTTAAACAGGGTTTTTCAGACCTGGAGGGTGACGATCCTCTACGTCTCGATTCATTCGTGGAAATCACCTACAAAGCCATTTTTCACGTCTCATCAGTGTTTCCACCGGCATTGATGCCTTTTTCTACCTGCACAGCCCTGCGCAGCAAAGAATACCGTCAAAATCAACGCAGAGAAAGAGTATCAGATATTGAAGACAACAATGAACCAGAACAGCAGATTAGTGGATGGATTGGCGGGGATTACAGCTAAGACAGTTATCAAAAGCCTAACCCCCGACTCAGAACACAGATTAAAAGGAAAACCTAAAAGTGTTCATCAGACATATTGCCTCCACCGCCATACTTTGAGGCAAATTGATTCCTCAACCACCGCAGTGCCACCTATTGCCTCAAAACACTCAATCAGAGGCTGAATTTATTGAACAAAATAAGATATTATGCCTCGAAGCAGCCAAAGAAGTTATTTCTGCCTCAGATTTAATGACAGAATGTTTGCAGAGTAACCCTAATAGTACGCAAAGCCTCAAATGTCAAACAAAGCTCCCTCCGGGCTTACTTCATAAGTGTAAACACATTAATGCAGTGGAACACCTGTATGATTTCTTCATCGAGCCTCCAAGGGCCAGGAAGACATTAATTCTGCATTAATTGTATTTGAGATCTTTTCATCAGATCTCACCTCCTCATACTTCTATAAATACTTCAATAGAAGATGAGTGAGGGGTTGGATTAGTTGGTTGTCAATGTAATTGCTGAAGCATTCTATGTAACTGAGCTGAAAACTCTTGACTGTAAATAGTGGTTTCATCGGCTCTTGGAGCTCTGCTTGTAGCAGATAGGTTAGGTTGTGAAGAGATATGGATTAAAACATTGGATCTGAAGATTGTAACCGGTTTGAAGCATCAATACAAGCTGATTTATGGGACCCTGGTCTATGTTGATGGTGATGTTATTCTCACTGTAACTTGTATTTTGTTTCTGTTTTCAATTTGTTTCATTTTCCACTGTAAAGAACAGTTTAAACAGGGTTAGGACCTACTGTATATCAGTAACCTTCTCTGGCTGAGAAATCTTTATCTAAATGTTTTCTTTCAACTGTGTTATTTGAAAATGATTTAATTCAATCTAAGTACACGGATACTGGTGTTCCCTCATCCTATTGTCATTGCTGAATGTTATTTTTAAATGTTACTTTCAATATATGTTGTGTGAGGATGAATTGAGGAAATCAAGGTTAGCCCTGAGTCCCTTTCCTGTTTGCTCAACTATTTGATTGTTTCCCTTAGGATGTGTTAAAAGCTGACTAGTTTCGAAGTACTTATCAGATCTTAGGCCATTTTGTGTTATCTATGTGATCGTCTTGGAAGTAACTAAGTAAAGAAGAGCTAGGAGAGGATTATGGTGAGCCCAGCCCGCTAGTTTCTACTCCAAAAGTTGCCTTCAAGTTTCCCTTTGTTTTTATATGTATTCTATTGGAAGTGTATCAAAGGTTGGATAGTTTCAAAGTACTTACCAGATCCTAGTTTGCTTCTATGTTTCTCTTAAGTGCTTGGTCAAAGGCTGGCTAGTTTGAAAGTACTTACCAGATCCTGGGCTGCTCTTTGTTCTGCATCTGTCATTTCCCTTTCTTATTATATCATTCCATTCCATAAATCAAACTTTAAAGAGATCCTTAGGCATAGATGACTTGCCCCATAGATCACTCTTGAAACTGAATGTTTCAATTAAATCCTCTTATGACTCCATAGCCCAATGGATTGAAAACTTTCCATCATCTTTCTTCTTGATCGAAGCTTACTCTTTAGCTTGCAACTTCTCACCTTTGAACCTATTTGCATATATATCTTTCTGCCTCAGACAGCAATTATGTTCAACCATCCGAAAAAACCAAACAAAACCCTTGGACCTCATAACTAGCCTAATATCATTACCTTAAGCTTTTCAAATACAATATCCATCTTTGTGCATATTGGAGAGATCCCTCTCCGGATTCAGGAGGGCTAGATCCTAGAATCCCAAAGTTGGTTGAAATGATGTTAACTCTGTGATTGGACTCTCCCAATCTTGCTAATAAATTACAGAGACCTAGCAGGTCCTCCATGCAATATTTCGACCTCCTTCCCTTAGCAATTCGATTTTCTCTCTAAGGGGTGCATATTTATTATAGGTGTGCCCCCCACATTCCATTAGCAAAATAATTGTCTATTTCTCCTAAGTCCCATACGCCAAAAATGTCTCCAATGTTCAATTTACAAAATTGTTCTATGCTTAGCACCTCCCAAAAAAACTCCATTAATTCCCTCAGATGAAAAATTAAAATTGGGGACATTATAGTCCTCTGCACCAAAAATTGCTTGTCCTCAAGCAATGCCTGAACAAGCTCCCTCTCTGACTGTGGATCCCTAATGTCACTGCAAACTTCACCAGGGTCCGAAATGTGCCACTAGATCGTCCCTGATCTCTGTAATGTCATATAGTGAAGGAGTCCCTCGATACCAACATCCCAAACCAACCTGATCAACATGAAGCCCCCCTTTCTCCACTCACTATCCTACCAGATATATGCGTTAAAATCCATCTGTTTACCACCAATACCTAGAGCATCTCGACAATGTAAAACTCAGTCCAAATCCTCATGAAGTTGCCCTACCGAATAGTCCATCTCATGCGCTCTGATTATGGGACCCTGAAGATACAACCCAATCCCTATGCGAATGAAGTCTCTCCTGCATGAGCTCCTCCTAAAATCCTCATGCTAGCTAACCTGCCATGTTGATGAAATTTCCAAAACTAGCAAACAATCACCAAAGCCCAATGGAATATCTGAGTGACCTCCCCCTTTAGCAGCCAGCTCATCCTTAAAGGTCATTGAGCTGCCAAGTACTGTGATACCCGAGTTCCATGCTAGCCTTAGAAAGGTGCCACCAGGTTGTTGTTGTGCCAATTTGGCTCTAACCGACTGCCCATTGTGCGTGCATTGTATCTTCCCCTCCTGGAACCCGATGGTGAAATACTGATAGAGGTGATACATCCTGCCTAGGAATCTCCATTATGCCAAAGCCTACCCATCTAAACCTAACTCTGAACTTGTGCAACAAAAGAGAAATTCTACCTCCCCATAGGTTGAAACCCTCTGCGAAACCCCATGTGTCAACCCAAGAGCGAACTAGATCATTCTCTTCCATGACTCCCCTCATCACGAAACAAAGTGATCTATCAATCAACTGAATCCTTGCATCCCATAGCCAGTTCTGCTGCGACATAGATCTTTCAACTGTTGGAATCCCTTTAGGCCTCATCTCTAGTCCCTGCATGCCATCAATATATATGCTCCATATATCATGAATTAATCTGAGGCATGCTAAACTACCATGTGCTTGCCACTGTGTAGTACTGATGCCAGCTGGAAACCACATGTGCCAAATAGCTACACCTTGAATGCAACCAATAGATGGGTATCTAATACTCACAACTGAATCAATGTATGTAGATCTATCCTGTTCCTGCCAACCATCGCCATTGGGTCTGCCACCCGTCCTGTGGATAATGTGTCGATACAATGTCGGGAGTCTGGATACATACTAGAAAACTGTCTCAGTGGTGCGTGATATCCTCTGCTCATGCATGGTCCAGACATGCCCTGTGGAAAGAGTGACACATATCTCCCCTGTGACCAACTCCCCAAGAGTAGGCTCAGTGATGAATGATATTCCACCCCAGCAGATGATCACCTCATCCCCCAACCTGTGGCTGTCAACTCGCACACCACCTCGATGCCACCACTGAGAAGTCTCTTCCCTAGTGCACTGAGTGTCATTCAAATATCCTTGGTGAGTTCCCCATCTCCCACTGCTCATGCCCAGAGTGTCAAAGGACAAAAACCAGATCGTCTGTGCGTTTAAGTGATGTAGAAGAGGGACAGACATGTGATTCCCCATGGATACCATCAAGTATAGCTCATCTTTGTCCCTGTTTATCTCGAGTGAACTACACCCAAAGGTATGCCAGTGTCTTTGTCCATAAGTCTCCCTGGAGGCGACAATCCATGACCTCATTGTGTAGCACCATATGCCCCCGCATACCACCGAGCATCCTTGTACTCCATGTCATGCCACAATACGTTGCGACCTACCCTTGTGCACCGCTGGATACCCCCTGCTACTGCCGCACCATCCTGTACCGTCTCATGTCCTGCCCGTGTCACTATACCTAACACTCCTTGCAGGTACTCAATGCGATGCGAGTCATTCCTTCTACCCCACAGTGTAAACTGACATGCTGTGTTATACCACCATGCATCTCCATGCCCCTCGCTTCATAGTCCTGCACACCACTGGATACTATGGCCTAAAATTGGGTCTGTATTTATCAATCCACATCCTTATATATAACACTGGACACTACGACCTGACTCTGTGCAGTCCTGTGTACCATTGCCTACTGTCATACCACCTTGTAACATATGGTATCCCGAATGTGAAAAATTGTCTGCCACTGTGCTGGTGAACCCACCATGACTTGCGTTATGTCCCCTCGTCGATCTTGGTAGACCTGAGCGCCCTAACTTCGCATCTACTAGAGGGGATATCTCTGATGTGTCGATCCTTAGTGACCCCTGAGTCCCAAACCTCAATGGAAGAACATCGTCTCCATACAATGCACGGTCAGTGGCCTACCCATGCCACCTTCTCCAACCAGCTCCTTCCAGAGAATGCTAATCATCATGTGCCCCCATGCGCAACCAACATGCCAAAACAACCCATGGAGTCTGCTCACAAACCACCTAGCCACTAGTGCTGACTGGAACACCCCTAAGGAATACATGCGCTCAGGCACTGGGTTGACTACCTCATTAATGCCATAGCCATCCCCACATGTTTGATATCAGATAGGAAGCCCCACCTGGATCCCAATGCCAACTTGGGCCTCCAGTACCCTTGATGTCTGAGAGCTCCCACTAAGCTTCACTCCAGACTACGACCATCTCCACAAGTCTAGCCCACTCCATCGAGTACCAACTTAGAATCTCTCGCCATCCAACCCCAAGAGAGTGATTGAATGCACGAACTCTAGCACATAGAACAAGCCCTCCATCCTCTGAGTGCTGCACCCTGCGCAATTCATGATGCCTCGAGTCACCATCCTGGTCAACACATAAAATTTGACGAGTGGAATCTGCATCTCTCTCTCTCTCTCTCTCTGGTGCAAAGGTAGCGTAACAATGTCACAAGACCCATCTATATAAGCCCAGAGAGAATTACTATCTGGAAGTACTACAGCTCTGCTGACAGTCTATGCATCTGTCTGCTCTAAGCCAGTGGCTGGCCCCAAAGAAGACTGCTCATCCTCCTCCACCATGGGCTCAACATGAGTCACAAACTTCCCCTCCATGACTAGCTCACACCCCTCTATGTGCTCTCCATGCTGCTATAGGCGACTGTCGTCCCGCAACTCTGTCTGCTATAGGTGACTGTCGTCCCGCAACTCTGTCATAGTTCTGGGTGCCTATGTACCTATCGACTCCTCATCCCCCACCTAGAAAGGTATTTTCCCAAACCAACCACTCGGAAAATCCACAAAATTGTGTCGTTACCGGCTGAATAATAAAACGTACTGCTGGATAAAAAGGGGATTTCTGGCTTGAATACTACCCACAAAATTCTGCCAATATAACCCTGGACTCCTCTCACCAAACCCACAAAAACCTAGAAAGGGTTTTGGCTAATTTTGACCTTCCAAAATTGCCCTATTTTGGCACTACGCCCTCCTAAACAAAGACTGTGTCCCCTAGTGATGAAATCTCCTGAAATCCTCCTTAATTCACAATATGAATGATATAGGAAATTTTCCAGATGTAGGGGAGAGGTTTCACATCAAATCTCGACACAAGATCGCTGAACCCAACTCCTCAAAACACTCTCCTGTGACTCCCTGCGTAGGCCCTATGAAGATAAATTTGTTCCCCACAATAGCAGTCACCTCCAGCTCCAAAACTTTCCACAAAGGCTAGACTCCCCCTCAAGAAACTCCACTAATTTTCTCTCGACAAAACACTCTCAAAAGCTAGCTAAAATGAGTGGTATGATTTCTTTACTGCATCCTCCTTGGAGTACAAATTGGCTGAAGGAATTTGCTGAAATGTGATATAATACTCCACAAACTCTCTCACCAAAGTAGCAATAGCTTGCCTTCCTAGGGTGGCACTCGAAGTCCACCGAAAGAAGGGTGAGTTCTCCCCTTGGAGAACTCTATGCTAAGCAACACTTCTGACCCAGCTAAACAACGTGAGCAACAAAGGAAATAGATAATTGAACAAAAGACCCAAATAGCTTCTATGCTCCTATCTATAATTTTTCCTTGCCTCCTCATGTGGGTCCCTCCATCCAATATTTCAACCTCCTTCCCTTAGCAATTCGATTTTCTCTCCAAGGGGTGCGTATTTCTTATAGGTGTGGCCCCCACATTCCACTAGAAAAATAATTTTCTATTTATCCCAAGTCCGATACGCCAAAAATGTCTCCAATGCTCAATTTACAAAATTGTGCTATGCTTAGCACCTCCCAAAAAACTCCATTAATTCCCTTAGATGAAAAATCTAAATTGGGGACATTACAATACCTCATATTTGTTGGATCATTGTCATAATCAGATGAGTGAAATGAGTATAATATATGAGGCAACTATGGGCTACTAGTTGTGGAGAGTGTTGAAAGCTATCTCTCAGACCTTTGTCTGCAATGCGGATCATTGGAAAAAATATCATCTAGTAACCCCTAAATGTGAGGGGGTAATAGGTCTGACCTAAACATAAGTTCAAATTATGTTTATGAATTAAGTTTTTGTTCATCTAGAACCCCTCCTACTACGGATGGCCTCGTCTTAAGATTACAAAGTATGTATTCCAAAGTATGGGAAGTTGGGTTAAATAAAGAGATGAATGTTGTAAATAATGATAGCATAATTTTTTAATGCAGGAGCGAAGCTATTGCGAACAATTTTGATATATGAAGTGTCCATTTTACCTTTACCACAACTTGTAAAAATATTACTTTTATATTCTTCAACCTAGAACGTACTCCGCAATAGTAGCAAAATATTGGGGTTTGAGAGCTTTATTTCAAGCCTTTGATTGGTATTCCCTTCATCAAAAGGTGTTATCTTTTGTGTTTACTCCAAAAGTGTTTACACCTTGATAAGAGAGTACTACATCTCCTAGCCCCTTGATGATGCTTCATAGACATATGGATGTCTCAATTTTGGTGGATGCTTGATCTTGGTTAGAATGCTAGCATGGCATCCTTACCTAGGAGGTTGTTATCCTAATCAAAATGATGACAATCCCATTGGGTGCACACAATGGGGAGTTGAATGTTTGATTAGGAGAGGTACCTACCTAGGAGGTGTAGCATTAGGCACTTGGAGGAGGGAACTTAGCCTTAGGAGTACTAAACCATGCGACATCCACCTTGAAAGTTAGACACTTGAACCAATGATGATTGGATTTAGCGACATACTTCATGGAGGTTGGTTGTTGATGCAGGAGCATCTAACCCCCCCTTAATCAAAGAAGAATCCAAAGCGGAGCGAGGAGAACGTGGACAGTGAAGCTGAATGAAGGGAGGAAAATAGGGAAATCTGCTTTAAAATAGATTTAAAATGGAAAAGATGGATATGTCTCTTGAGGAGACTTACTATTGTTATCTGCCATGCATGCGTTATGGAGGGCTTTTGTTGGAGAAAAATAAGGAGATAATCTAATCGGATCCTTCCGATCTAACACTTCTTATATATATATGAACTAGAGATAGAGAGCGTAAGATAGAGTGATAGATAGACATTTGTGAGAAAACTGAGTGAGCGGAATGTAACCGAAGCGAGCTTGTTTCTAAGGCTGAAATGCCTTAGTATGTAACTGTCCTGTAAATATATAAAAATATGTTCAGTGTCAATTGTGTACGCTTGTGTGTGTGTATTTTATAAATGTGTTAATGTTGCGAGCTTGTTGATCGACCATCGATCACTTAAAGGATCGATGGCGATCTAAAATGTCGTTTATCAGTTATATATGAGTGTTCTGTTTGCAGAAACGTGATTTCTCTGGAAGGGATCGGAACTATAATGCGTTGGGAATAGCAAAGGTGATCGGTCGACAGTGAAGCCTGTATTGAACACATCTGTTTTAATTAATGAAAGGCTGCGTGGATTTTGTGGAATTGAACGCAAGTAGATTCAAACCTGAGCAAATTTGGGTCCGTGGAAAGCGTTACAAACTTGGTGTAATGGATCGATCGATTTGCAAATTTGAGAGGCGGATAAAGTGTTGATACACAGGATCCGTTGGATCTTTGTGATCAACGGAGCAGATGATAATCGCATCGGAGCGGAGAACCATTCCATATCGCATTACATTAACAATAGACTGGACGCGAAATGTTATAAATTGGGTTGAAGAGGGATCGGGTCCGGAATATCGCATCGGCACTGTGTGGAACCTGCCAACGATTGTGACATACAATCCCTGCGACATACGATCTCCGATAACTATTGCATCGGAGTTGCGAGAGTTGTCGATAATTGTGATTTTTAAAATCTTTGCGAATTGTGACCACCGTTTGACATCGCATCGGAGTATGGAGATTGATGTGAAATCGAAGTTAGAACGGAGCTGTGGACCCGCCGATATCTATAGAGGCAGCGTATCATTTTTTCATATATGTGGATTGGAGCGGATTTTACACAGTTCCCGTGTAATTGCATTATGTGTGGCTATGGGGGTTTAATACTTAGCACGTATATTGCATGCTTGGGATGGTGATTTAGGCTCCGATAAGGGGATGGCTGATATTTATAGAGATCCACGGTTTTAATTGAAAAGGCTTAAAGCCTAGAAAACTTCCGACGAGACTTAGTGGGCCATAACTCACAGGTCAAGGTTCGAAATTTCTACATGAAAGGAGATTTTGGAAATACCCCAAGATCTCTTTTCATCAGTTGTGGAGCTAGATACATTTATTGAGGAGAAGCATTGGAGCATGGTAATGACATTGGCTGTCATGGAAAAGCATTAGTCATGAGAGGACACGTGGGCCATAGTTAAGAGGGGGAATGCCTACATGAGTACACTTGGTAGAGGTAGGATTGGACCTATAGCTTATTGGAGAGTGCACCATCTTGGAGGAGGGGTGTTGAGGCCTGAAAGAATCATGCTTAGAGGGAGTTCCATCTTACGTGTTGGATAAACCCTAGTAAGACACTTGGACATCCTTGTTTTGTATAGTTATCCATGTGGGTTCTCTTCTTGGTTATTAAAATGGACATAAGTCCTTGATTTCTATTAGTCTCCCTTACCTATTGTATAGGGGGAGGGGAGATATTTTGCTATAAAATATCATTGTTGTACTCTATTCTCTCTTTGTAATTGTATGGGAGAAGCCTTTGAGGGAGAAAAATACTAGGGTTTGTGATGTAAAGCCTAGGAGAAGACATAAAGAAGAGAGAGATGCCATGGATGTTCTTGGTGAGTTTTCTCTTGTGAGATGCTAGGGTTTTTGCTATGAAAGTAAACCTTAGAGATGAACATGGTGCTAGAGGAAGTGATGATTTGTCTTGTAAAGCTAACCCCTTGAATGATATTGTAGCCTTTTTCTTTTTGATGTGTGGAGGCTAGAGAAAGATGTTGAAGAGCCTAGCTTGATGAGACTCGAGCTTGGTGTGATACCTTGCTTGAAAGAAAACTAGTTTATGTACTCTTGTTGTTCTATGAAGGTGTTGATGCTTGTATTGATGCAAGAGTTGAAAGCTGAGGATTTGAGGACTGTGTGAAATTTCTGGCTACCTATGAGGTGCTATTAACCCAGTTAATTATTTCATATTTCTTGTTCATGGCAAACATATATCCCCTTTAGGTTTTGACCAATATTCAAAATGCCATGTGGAGGCTTCTAATGCTAGAGTACACCATCTAAGGCTTCTTTAAACCATAACATATCTTCATTCTCTTTAGAAAATAACACTTAGCATTATATGCTATAATTCATTGTTATGTTGGCACATATGCTTTTTTTTTTATTGGGTTAGGGTCGATCTAAGCATAATGTAAAGTTTTGTTTAATCATGACTTTATGTTAGGGGATTTACCACAAAATTTAGCACCTTAGTGCAAAACCTTTTACAAGGCGCTAAGACTAGCGTAACATGCAAGTATTATGACCGTCACCTAGGCAATCTCTTTTCTATAGTGAAAGATGTATCCTACACAAGGAATGCTTCCCTAGTAGTTTCAAGGAATCCTTAGACAAGAGTATATCGAGTCTAAAACTCCTTGGTTAACTACTCACTATACCACCACAAAGTCATATGTTTAAGGTGAGAACAAGGTGGTTCATTAAAAACAATTTCTAGATTTGAGTGTGTAAAGTTTTTGAGGCAGTTTATGATATCTTTTAAGTTAACATACATCAAGGAGCATACCCCAAACACTACAAAAGAATAAAAAAACTATGGATGTTGTAATATTTGTGGAAGATAGTAAATTTCAGCAATATGATGTTATAACATCAGCAAAGAAATCAATTGTTTAATAAGTAGATAATCAATGAAAACTAGGGTTGAAAATATGAGTTAAACTAGGGTTTAAACAACTAATTATTTCTGAAAATTAAATAACACATAATAGTCCTAAAATTCAAGATGTTGAGCCCCAAAAGGCCTAAAAAATAAATCAACTATGCAATAAATGACGATATGATATATTTTTGACCATATAATTGCTAATTAATACTAGAAGTCTAGCTAATTATGGATGAAACATAAAGTATAGCTATTATGAACCCTATTGTACTAAACATTAAATAAAAGGTGAAAATTTGAGTTCAATGATTGAACATTTGAGAGTAAAGGTAGTGCCTACTATTTTTTTTGGTCATATAGAGTTAAATTAAGGACTCTCTTGAAGAAATGTATCTAGATCTAGGGTGATAACTAGGGATGTCCACTACTAACCCTAGAAGATCCTCTTTGTACTTTTTCAAGCTTTCAAAACAAACTCAAGGTACGATTCTCCGTTAGACACATACTTTGGTTTTAAAAGAAGGGATCAATAAAAGATTAGTAAAAGGAGAATGCACCCTCACCACTGGGTAAGCACATTTGCATTTAACACATTCAACAAATAAATCCACAAGACTTAGAGATATCACTTACACAAGAAATCATTGTTCATCCTTAAACCCTAGCCATGAAACATCCATTAAGCTTGAAAAACCATCCGAAAATCACCTCTCCAAGAGTTCACACTAGTAATTCATCCATAGCTAAGATAAGTGTAGAAAAGTAGTGATCATTTATAAGTGAGGAATGTTTCTCTTATTTCTATGAGAGATCTAGCACTTCCTCATCCACTAAAAGCCCCAAAACATAAAAAAATGCCTTTATCACTTACAAACCCCAAAGATAAGGCAATAATACATAAAATAAACCATGATACACAACTGGATAGATCTCAAGACTACCATGAATTCCTGATAAGTGAGATATAATGCTAAAAATTCAAGTTTTCCTTATCATAAAGGTGGTCCAAGGTCACACATGTGCTCATCAATCGGTGGATGACTCGCTCTAAGTGGTAAGCAAGGCTTCAAAAGGTGAAATGTTGCCTCCAAAAGTCACAATGTTTCATCTCAAGCATCACATCAAGCTCAAGAGGCATGATGTCATGCTTGAAAAGTGTCCAATCATCATGTAGAATTGGACATCCATCACCAAGGTGCCATCCCATCTCTAATTGCAATGTCACATCTCCAATGAGTGAAGAGGTGTCTCAAGAGGCACCATGTAATCAATAATCCCAATGCTTATCAAAAGTCCAATTTCCATAATCAAGGATGCAAATTTATCTTCAAAGGTAAGGCGTATCAAGTCATCTCAAGTCCCAACACCTTCCAAAGGTATGTAACATCCTAAATGAATTGTCAAAGAAGAACTGTTAATGCCCTCCAAAGGACCATGTTTGTGCAAGCATCAACAAGTAGGGGATACAAGAATTAAGTGAGACCAACTAAAATTTATTTAAGAGTCATGGTAATAGAAAAAAGTGAGTCACGTTTAATGCAAAAGAAACTATGTAGATCACATGAGGTATCCTCTTCAAACATCACCCTGATTAATGACTTGATGGAATTTACCAAGTTTAGGTATGGGAGGACCATCTTAGAAGACTCTTAGGTGTGCCAATGCCAAAGAATTAGATAAAATCCCAAGAAACTAATCAATATGTTAGTGTAAATGACTATGGTATGAATTGGGGTTTAATTCATTAGAATGGTGCCTTTGACATGCAAGGGCACGTGTGATGATCATCTCCATGGGTGCCTTCGTAGAGTGAGTGCTTTGTGCATTGAGTTACCCTTTACTCAACATTGTGTCTTTCCTCAACTTTTTTTCCTATTTCTTTTATTCCATATTTTTCTTTGCAATTCCTCTTTTGATGTATTTGCATTTCATTGCACACAGTTTATGCTTTCATTGATTTCAGACTTGGGGTGATGGTGTCGAATCAAGGGGGTGGTGGTTAAGCTTCTTTGGCTTTTGAATTCTCACTAATATCTCTTTTTTCTTTTTGCATTTTGAAATTTGTATTATGCACTTTCTCTTAGATAGTTGCATCAACCTTAGGTGTCCAAGCCTCTTCTTACTATAGGATTATGAAGTAGAAGCCCCTTTTAGATACATGTAATAATAAACCCAAATGAAAGGCTAATGGAGGGGAAACCAATGGAATATGTCAAGTATGGAAGGGACAAGGGCACATTACCCTTACCAAGGCCCGTAGTAGTACCCTTCTCCTCGAGAGTGGTGACACTTGACTTGAATACATATGATGGTCACTAAGATGAAATAAGGAAATATGAATAAATTTGAAGCATTGTGATTCATTATCTAATTTGAACCCATGATATTTACTTAAATGTCGAAAACATTAAACTTAAACACTTCGTATGAAACAATGGATAATGCACCTTTTGTTTGTTAGGTCATCATCATCATCAAATGAGTGATATGAGTATAATATATCAGGGAACTGTGGGCTACTGGTTGTGTAGAGTGTTGAAATATATCTCTGGGACCATTGTCTGCAATGTGGATTATTGGAAAAAATCCCATCTAGTTATGCTTAGATGCGAGGGGGTAATAGGTCTGACCTAAACATAAGTTAAAATTATGTTTATGAATTCAACTTTTGTTCATGTGGAGCCCCTTCTACTAGGGATAGCCTCGTCTTAAGATTACAAAGTATGTCTTCCAAAGTATGGGAGGCTGGGTGAAAATAAAGAGAGGAACGCTGTAAAAAATGATAGCATAAGTTTTCAATGCAAGAGAGAAGCTATTGCGAACAATTTCAATATATTCACTATCCATTTTACCTTTACCACAACTTGTAAAAATTTTACTTTTATATTCTTCAACCTAGAATGTACTGCTCAACAATAGCAAAATCTTGGGGTCGGAGAGCATTGTTTCAAGGCTTTGATTAGTTTCCCTTCATCAAATAGGTGTTATCTTTTGTGGTTACTCCAAAAGTGTTTACACCTTGATAAGAGTGTACTACATCTCCTAGCCCCTTGATAATGCTTCATATACATATCGATGGGTCAATTTTGGTGGATGCTTGACCTTGGTTAGAATGCTAGCATGGCGCCCTTGTGAAAAGTTCATCTATTGTAGCAACTGAAAATTATTCTTCTAACTGTAAAGTTAATTACGTTGTTTATTTGCTATGACAAACAATGAATAAAATCACAACTGCAATTTTCACCATAAAAATACCGCGGAAAATAAAATACTGGAAACTGAAAAATTCTAGCACACACAAGAATTTTAACACAGTTATTTTTGGACAAATGTCCTCGGAAAAACTCAATGCAGGAAAACCGGGGGAAACAGATGAGGGTTATATTATTATTCTTTAGTAGCAATTCTAAGTACAATAATTTTAATGTCCAACTGGCAATCTAATATGAGGAAAATACTAGCAAAATTATTGTGAGAATATTCTCTCACCCCACAACTAATTTCTGTCACTGAAATTTACCTCCCTAGCCTCTACGTTGAGCCTCTTGCGTCACCCTCTGCGTAGAGCTTACGTTGGCCCTATGAGAATTTCGGCCTTCCTTCCTTTGCATCTTCCAGGGATTGGAAACCTTCCTTTCGAAATGTTGCTGCTCTCCTCTTCCACCTGCTACTCATACTCTGGTACTATCTTCTTTGCTGAGCTCCCTCTCTGACTGTGGATCCCCATTGTCACTGCAAACGTCACCAGGGTCCTAAATGTGCCACTAGATCGTCCCTGATCTCTGTACTGTCCTATAGTGAAGGAGTCCCTCGATACCAACATCCCAAACCAACTTGATCAACATGAAGCCCCCCTTGCTCCACTCACTATCCTACTAGATATATGCGTTAAAAGCCCTCTGTTTACTACCAATAAGTAGAGCATCTCAACAATGTAAAACTCTGTCCAAATTCTCATGAAGCTGCCCTATCGAACAGTCCATCTCATGCACTCTGATTATGGGCCCCTGAATATATAGACCAATCCCTATGCGAATGAAGTCTCCTGCATGAGCTCCTCCTAAAATCCTCATGCTGGCTAACTTTCCATGCTGATGAAATTCCCAAAACTAGCAAACAGTCACTAAAGCCCAATGGAAGATCTGAGTGACATCCCCCTGTAGCAGCCAGGTCATCCCTAAAGGTCGCTGAGCTACCAAGTATTGTGATACCCGAGTTCCATGCTAGCCTTAGAAAGGTGCCACCATGTTGTTGTTGTGCTACTCTGGCTCTAACCGACTGCCCATTGTGCGTGCACTGTATCTTCCCCTCCTGGAACTCGATAGTGAAATACTGATAGAGCCAATACATCCTGCCTAGGCATCTCCATGACGCCAAAGCCTACCCATCCAAACCTAACTCTGAGCCTGTGCAAAAATAGAGAAATTCTGCCTCCCCATAGGATGAAACCCTCTGCGAAACCCCATGTGTCAAACCAAGAGCGCACTAGATCATTCTCTGCCATGACTCTGCTCATCACGAAACAAAGTGATCTATCAATCAACTGAATCCTTGCATCCCATATCCAGACCTGTTGCAACATAGATCTAACAACTACTGGAATCCCTCTAGGCCTCATCTCTAGTCCCTGCATGCCATCAAAATATATGCTCCATATATCATGAACTAATATGAGGCATGCTAAACTGCCCTGTGCCTGCCACTATGTAGTACTGATGACCGCTGAAAACCACATGTGCCAAATAGCCACCCCTTGAATGCAACCAATAGATGGGTATCTAATACTCGCAACCGACTCAGTGTATACAGATCCATACTGCTTCTGCTAACCATCGCCACTGGGTCTGCCACCTGCTCTCTGGATAATGTGCTGATACAATGTCGAGAGTCTGAATACATATTGGAAAATTGTCTCAGTCGTGCGCAACATGGTCCAAACATGCTCTGTGGAAAGAGTGACACATGTCTCCCCTGTGACCAACTCCCTGGGAGTAGGCTTAGTGATGAATGATATGCCACCCTTGCAGATGATCACCTCATCCCCCAACCTGTGGCTGTCAACTCGCGCACTGCCTCGATGCCACAGCTGAGAAGTCTCTCCTCTAGCACATTGAGTGTCATCCAAATATCTCGGTTGACCTCCCCCGTCCCCCACTGCTTGTGCCCAGAGTGTCAAAGGACAAAAACCAGATCGTCTGTGTGTGTAAGTGATGTAGAAGAGGGATAGGTGTGTGATTCCCCATGGATACCATCAAGTATCGCTCATCTACGTCCCTGTTGATCTCGAGTGAACTACACCCAAAGGTATGCCAGTGTCTCTGTCCATAAGTCTTCCCGGAGGCAACACTCCATGATCTCGTTGTGTAGCACCATATGCCCCCACATACTACCGAGCATCCCTATACTCCACGTCATGGCACAATACATTGCGGCCTACCCCTATGCACTGTTGGATACCCCCTGCTACTGCCGCACCATCCTGTACTGTCTCGTGTCCTGCCTGTGTCAGTGTACCTTACACTTCCCGTGGGTACTCAATGCGATGTGAGTCATTCCTCCTACCCCATAGTGTAAACTGACATGTTGTGGTATACCACCGTGCATCTTCATGCTCCTCGACAGGCCACTTCTCCTCGCTTTATGGTGTTGCACACCACTGGGTACTATCACCTAGAATTGGGTCTGTATTTATCAAGCCACATCCCTATATATAACACTGGACATTACGACCTGACTTTGTGCAATCCTGTGTACCATTGTCTACTGTCATACCACCCTCGAATATGCTAAAGTGTCCGCCACTCTGCTGGTGAACCCACCACGACTCACGTTATGTCCCCTCGTCCATCCTTGTAGACCTGAGTGCCCTAAATCCACTCCTACTAGAGGGGATATCTCTGATGTGTCGATACTCAGTGACTCCTGAGTCCCAAACCTCAATGGGAGAACATCATTTCCATACAATGCCCGGTCCAGTGGCCTACCCATGCCACCTCCTCCAACCAGCTCCTTCCAGAGAATTCTAATCATCATGTGCCCCCATTTGCAACCAATATGCCAAAACAACCCATGGAGTCTGCTCACAAACCTCTTAGCCACTAGTGCTGACTGGAACTCCCCTAAGGAATATAGTGCTCAGGCATTGGGTTGACTACCTCATCAATGCCATAGCCATCCCGCATGTCAGATAGGAAGCCTCGCCTGGAACCCAATGCCAACTTGGGCCTCCAGTACCCTTGATGTCTGAGAGCTCCCACTAAGCTTCAATCCAAACTATGATTATCTCCACGGATCTAGCCCACTCCATCGGGTACCAACTCAGAATCTCTCGCCATCCAACACCAAGAGAGGGATCGAATGTACGAACTCTAGCACATAGAACAAGCCCTCCATCCTACGAGTGTTGCACCCTGCGCAGCTTATGTTTCCTCGACTCACCATCCTCGTCAACACGTAAAATTTTTCGAGGGGACTCTGCATCTTTCTTTCTCTGGTGCAAAGGTAGCGTAGCAATGTTGCAAGCCCCATCTATATAAGCCCAGAGAGAGCTACTATTTGGAAGTACTACAAATTTTTTGAAGGTCAGTGCATCTATCAGCTCTAAGTCGGTGGCTAGCCCCAAAGAAGACTGCTTGTCCTCCTCCAATAGGGGCTCAACATGAGTCACAAACTTCCCCTCCATGACTAGCTCACACCCCTCTATGTGTTATCCATGCTGCTGTAGGTGACTGTCGTCCTGCAACTCTGTCATAGATCTGGGTGCCTTTGTACCTATCGACTTCTCATCACCCACCCAGAAAGGAATCTGCCCCAAACTAACTACCCATAAAACCCACAAAATGGTGCAATTACTGGCTGAATAATAAAATGTACTATTGAATAAAAAGAGGATTTCTGGCTTGAATATTGCCCGAAAAATTCTGCAAAGGCCCCTAGTAGTACCCCTTTCCTTGAGAGTGGTGACACTTGAATACGTATATACGATGGTCACTAAGTTTAAATAAGGAAATATGATTAAATTCCAAGAATTGTGACTCATTGTCTAATTTGAACCCATGATCTTTACTTAAAGGCCGAATACATTAAACTTAAACACTTTGTATGAAACAATGGATAATGCACCTCATGTTTGTCAAGTCACCGTCATCATCAAATGAGTGAAATGAGTATACTTTATGAGGCAACTGTGGGCTACTGGTTGTAGAGATTGTTGAAAGTTATCTTTGGGACCATTGTCTACAATGTGGATCATTGGAAGAAATCTTATCTAGTTACCCTTAGATGCGAGGGGTTAGTAGGTTTGACCTACACATAAGTTCAAATTATGTTTATGAATTAAGTTTATGTTCATCTAGAGCCCCTCCTAATAGGGATGGCCTCATCTTAAGATTACGAAGTATGTCTTCCGAAGTATGAGAAGTTGGGTTAAAATAAGAAGAGGAATGCAGTAAAAAATTATAGCATAGTTTTTGAATGTAGGAGAGAGCCTATTGCAAACAATTTCGATATATTCAATGTTCATTTTACCTTTGCTGCAAATTATAAAAAAATTACTTTTATCTTCTTCAAACTAGAATGTATTGCTCAACAATAGCAAAATCTTGGGATTGGAGAGCTCTGTGTCAAGCCTGTGATTGGTATTCTCT
This sequence comes from Pinus albicaulis, assembly GCA_034641835.2. NCBI lineage: Eukaryota > Viridiplantae > Streptophyta > Pinopsida > Pinales > Pinaceae > Pinus > Pinus albicaulis. The sequence goes on along the minus strand of JAXQQM020071570.1, from coordinate 27,335 downwards.
TCATCAAATAGGTGTTAACTTTTGTGGTTACTCTAAAAGTGTTTTCACCTTGATAAGAGAGTATTATGTCTCCTAGCTCCTTGATGATGCTTCATAGACATATGGATGGGTAAATTTTGTTGGATGCTCGACCTTGGTTAGAATGCTAGCATGGCAACCTTACCTAGGAGGTTGTATCCTAATAACCATGATGAATATCCCTTTGGGTGAACACAATGGGGTAGTTGACTGTTTTATTAGGAGAGGTACCTACCTGGGAGGAAGAGCATTAGGAACTTGGAGGAGGGCACTTATCCTTAGGAGTACTAGAGCATGCGAAATCCACATTAAACTTTAGACACTTGACCCAATGATGCTTGGGTTGAGCAACAAACTTCATGTAGGTTGTTTATGGAGTTGGATGAATTTATTAAGGAGAAGCATTGAAGTATGGTAATGACATCGACACTCATGGAAAAACATTGTTCATGAGAGGACATGTGGGACATAGTTAGAGGTGGAATGCCTTACATTATGACACTTGGTATAGGTAGCGTTGAACTAATAGCTTATTGGAGAGTGCACCATCTTTGAGTCCTAAAATAATCATTATTAGAGGGAGTTTCATTTTGGTTTTTGGACATCTTACCGCTCACACTAGCAGGGGTTCTAGGAGGGGATCCTATAGGGAAACTACTAGGTCAAGGGCAACAATGGAGTGATATCCCACTGTCACCTTAGCTAAGGCTCCCTGCTATTTACAGACTTTGACCGATGGGAGGAGACCTGGTATAAGAGGAATCACAATAATGGATGTGTTAATGAGAGGATAAAGTGTGATTCCCAAGGCCTATTTGTAAGAGAGACTCAATTGTGTGGCTTTCTTGATTGGATAGCATGGTGATATGCTCTCTATGAAGGGATAAGAGGATTCTTGAGGCTAGGGTTTGGGAATATATCTTGTAAAGATGATTCCTAGGCCTAGAAATCCTTATGGAAACTTGGTCTTTATGTGATCTTCGGGGAGTCGGAGTTGTAATGTTGCATGACCACGTAGATCCAAGCAGACTCAAAATTAGGTCAAGGGTATGTTGTTGATCAACCAAGGAGGGACTTGACCTAATTAGGGAAGAGAAGAGGATCAAAGGACAAAATTTCTTTTGAGATTTGGATGCAATGATCCTAATGAGGTCACTAACCCAAAATCAACCTAGGGCAAGAAATGGTCTTATCTTGGGATTCCATCACCGGAAGTGCTTGAAATTAGGACCTATTGAGCAAACTACATCGCTGTAGTGGACCAATTTTCAAGCATTTTGGATGGCTACAAATGATTTCGTGTAATTCCCTAGGAGACCTTATAGGGTTAGGCCTAGAATTGGAAGAAATGAAGAAAATAAATGTTATTTTAACGACCATAGGATACGAAGATCAATGCCTTAGTGTTTGGGCTTAATGGAGTCAAGATATACATAGATCATGAAATTTCGTGAGCTAAGGAGCCCTAATTGATCTTCGCTAGCCTCTCCAAGGGCATCAACTATATCAATAGAAATTAATACTTCAAATTGGCAAAGGAGACAAAGTTTCGAGGTATTTAACCTAAGAGGTACCTCTAGGAACATTTGCCCAATCCCTCAACGGTCAACACATCATTTAATCACTTATTTAAGGTCCTAGAAGAAATTCACATTACATTTAACCCATACATGAATAAAGATAACAACATACATGCAGTTAACCAGTAAGATAAAAAGAATAGCATCAAAATTTTGACTTACATAAAAGAGAGAGTATATATCCATTTATCAACTTCGCATTAGAGAAGCTCCAAATACAATAGCGAGATCCAAACATCATAGTGCATCAAGAAAAGCTCCAAAAATTCATCCCAACAAAAATTGTGAAAATCTCATAACAGATACTAATACAATCCAAGTGATGATGATAAAATGAATCACCTCACTTGTATTTAAATAATCACTAATGAGTTCGATTTCCCTAATTTGGCCTAATTGAGCCCCAAATAATAAAACAATGTGCGATAATAACATCCCTTGGTGACAAGCCCACCAAGATGACTCCATAACATAATAATAAGCCTCCCAAGAGGGTAGAATGATCAATAAAGTGAGTCATTGGGCCTTTGAGGAGGCCTAATGAAGTCTAGAGTGTGCCATGAGGTGAAAATGGTCCTCAAGCATAGTGGACAAGTGGTTGGCCCCTTGTTTTGTAAGTAAACCCCTGTGGTGCTCCCAAGTGGGTGTGGGGGCACAAGGACATCCTCATGGGTCTCCAAGTGCATTGCAAATTCCTGTAAACCATCTGTAAGGGCTAGGACGATGACATAAGCCCTCATTTGGACCCAAATCATCTTCCAAGTGCGGAGCCGGCTGGGCATGGTGAACCAGATGCATCATCTTCATCGAAAAGATAGAACACGAGCAATCAATGAGTGGTGTTGGGGATCCATGAAGTACTCTCTACTATGGCGTAGGTCCATGGCTCTCAATGCTCATTCTTCAAGTGCAAATGTGGTCCTCTGGAGGGATAGGACCCCATATAGGGAGACCAAACCCAAATGGAGACCCATCTGCAATCCTCCATAAGATCTAATGTGTCTCCTTACCCTCCAATACAACAAATCATTATAATAATTAAGCAAAAGAGTTTAAAAATCGTGGAATCAATGGGGCACTTCATGGTGGCATGCCCTTCCATAGTGGTCTTTGGCATGTAAAAGTGTCGCCAAGCTTAATAAGAGGGTTGACCAAGGACCCTACTAGGTGGTTTCAACCTTTAAACAGGGTGACATGACCATGTTAGTCCATAAAATTGTAGGTGGCATGTGCTATAATGATGAGATGGAGTGGAGCCAATGGAAAAACTCCAAACCACATGTTAGGGAACTGTGAAAATTTCTGAATACAATAATACATAAATCCCACTGCAATATCTTGATTTACTTCTCCTACTTGTGATTTAATTATACAAGTTATTTTCAGAAAATATTCAGAAAATACCGAAATAAACACAACTAGTAGCCTACACACATACAGATCATTTACTGAATATTGCGCTCATTCGACAAAGTGACAAATTTTTCGGAAAAATGTCCCCGGAAAAACCCAATGCTGGAAAACCAGTGCAACAGATATGAGGGTTTAGTATTATTAAGTAGAATCTAAGTACAACAAATCTGGCACCTTACTGGTTGACCCGACAGAGAAAATAATATTTGCAACAATACCTGCTGTTCTGGAGACTGAAGACTGGACTGATTGACACCCTCAAACGGGTTTTAGAGAACTCAGTCCTATTCTACCTCTAGAAACCCCAACGCTGCTCTGAAGTTACCTGCGTCAGCCCTGCTAGCCTCTGCGCTGCTCAGAAGGGGACTTCGTAACCTCGGACTAGGTGACATAGTCCTTACGCTGCCCTACATGGCCTCTACGTAGCCCTGAAGGCCTCTTGTTGCCTCAGCACTGCCCTTTCTGGGCCTGCGTAGTGGCTGAAACCCTCTACGCTGCGGAGCTGCTACATAGCCTCCGCTTCCTCTGTGCTGCTCCTAGTTGCTGCTTCTTTGCCTCTTGGCTCCGGGATCAAATCATCCCCTTAGCCAATACTACCCCTCCCTGCAGTTGAAACACTTCTGGAAATTTTTAGCAAACTCGCCCTAGAATTCCAGCTCAGTCTCACTGCTCTCCCTCAATGTGCGTGTCTCTAACTGACCCCAAGCCTTTCTCTTATACTTTTTCGTTGACACATCAACGACCATGATTTAATCTCTTATCGATGGATTAGATTAAAAGGTTGCTTGATCCGCATCACTTAGAACATTTCATCACATGTGTTTAATTAATTCACTTTAATTTTTCTAATTCCCTAAATTAGACTTAGGGTCCTCATTAACAGGATTAATTATTTTAATATCTCACACACCAGATGGAATTTCTCCAAACACTTTCTGGGTTTTGGAGGTCTTATGTGTCTTAGCCCTTCCACAAAATTTTAGGGTTACAGCACACCCGATGCTACACCCGATGCTACCTCAAAATCTCAAAATCTCAAAATTCCCAGCACAACGTGTGCTCTAGTAATACATCCACACCATGTATCACAAGATCTTGGCATCGGTCTCTGCGTTGTTGATGCTTGGCCTGCTGCCCTCCATCCACTGCGTTGCTGCTTTCTATACTACTGCTCTTGTCACTTCCACTGACACTACTAAATATGTACTGCAACTCTATCTCAAACTGCTGCATCATGTTGCCCATAACATTGCCACTGCTAACTGCTACACTGCAACTAAGTTGCTGAGAAGTAAGCAACTGAAAGACCTTTGTCCAATCGTTGACAGACAAGTCAGGTTGCATCTCATCACTAAAGCTTCCTTGGTTGGGGCTCTGCGTTGTCCTCCTGAAGCTGTTGCACTACTACAACTCTGCATTGCGTAAGCATTGCCTCTTTGCACTGCTGAAGTCCCATCAGCCTCTGCGCTACTGCCTCTACGCTGTTGCTACCTCTGCACTGCACTGATCCCTCTACAACATCTTAGAATTGCCCTCTGCTTTACTGTGAACTTTTGCAACCATCTCTCCCGCTACCGTCTCAAGGTTCCCGTAGCTCTTATGTGATCCTAGAGTTGAGCTTACTCAAGGATCTTGTCTACTTGATATGTAGCTGCTCTACAGATCCATATCGCCCCACTTACGTAGCTTGTGAGCACTCATGGCTACATCATCATCACTCCCATCGTCCTTTGCTGCTGCTACCTTGGATTCAGAAGATCCTTTGTCCTTCTTCTTAGGACAAGTGTTGGCGAAGTGTCCAAGTTCGCCACAGTTAAAGCATTGGACCTTGGATAGGTCCCTCTTCTTCTTCCCTAGCTGCCTTCGTTCCTTTGATGGAAGGGCTGCATCATCTTCCTCTTCTTTCTTCACCTTGACAGTTCTGCTGCTGCCGTTTTGCCTCTTAGTGAATCTCTTGATTTCCTCTTGACGGAGGATTGCCCACATGTTCGCCTAGGATGGTAATGCTTCCCTGCCCAATATGCTTTGGACAAACGTTTCGCACTCCTCGGTGACTGCATTTAAGGCAGTCCTTACCAAGAGCCCTTCATCCGGAGCCGCACCCAAGGCAATCAGTTGATCTCAAATAGTCTGAAGTCGGAACAGGAAGGGATCTATATCCTCACCCTTCTGCATCTGGAACAACTGCATCTGATTCTCTAGAAGCATTTTCCTTTGAACGAAGCTTCCCTGATATAGTCTCCAAATCAGACCACATGTCATTTTCCATGTTCTTTTCGCCAATATGTGGCAGGACGTGATATTTAACTCCGTCCATGATCAAACGCTTAGCTCGCGCTTGATTTTCATTGAATTTCTTCAGAGGATCTGGATTGGTAGGCACATCTAGGACATTCGTTGCGTGGTTTTTGATGTCGTACTCATCTAGGATTGTGAGTATCATGGCTCTCCAGATGAAAAAATTGGACACACCATCCAACATGTCTTAATCTCTTAGTCCATGAGAGGCCATCTAGTTGAAATCTGACAGAACAATACTCTTCTCCCTCTTTCTGCTGCAAAACTCAACAGAAATGTTGGATCTAGGTTTCTTGGCGATTAGAAACCCTCTATAGTAGTTTTTCCCTTCAACAACTGATTTCCCCCTGGAAATATTCAACCGAAAACAACTGAACAGTTCTCTACGATCACTCTCCTGATCGAATATCAGACCTGTTTGGCACAAATCTGCTGAGTAATTGTCCTCCTCTTGCTCTTTGTCAACTTAGCTAGGCACAATTCTACACTAGCAGAATCTCCACTACACTAGCAACTGTTGAAGATCTGAAGCTCTGCTTTGATATCTCTGCAATACTTCACAGCAACAGAAAAGAAAACTGGATTGCGTCCCTCTAGCTGGCCTCTGTGTGAGTAGAGTGTCCCAATGCATCCTCTACGCAGCGGCTGCGTAGCGCAGGCTGCTCCTACGTCCTCTTGGAAGGCACAATGTTGTCCCTGTGTTAACCCTTGCGTAGCCTTTGCTGGGACCGGGTCCTCCTACTGTTAAGCTGCCCTCTTCAGATCTCTGTTGCTTCAGCTGCTACCCTGTAGAAAATATGTCTTCATATGATATGCTGGAGATTCATCTTGATCTACAATCGCTCTGATACCATGTGAAAATTTCTGAATACAGTAATACATAAATCCTAATGCAACATCTTGATTTACTTTCCCTACTTGTGATTTAATTATACAAGTTATTCTCATAAAATATTCAAAAAATACCGAAGTAAACACAACTAGCAGCCTACACACATAAAAATCATTTATTGAATATTATGCTCATTTGACAAAGTGACACAGATTTTTCAGAAAAATGTCCCCGGAAAAACCCAATGCGGGAAAACCAATGCAACAGAATGAGGGTTTATTTTTATTAAGTAGAATATGAGTACAGCAAATTTGGGCACCTTATCAGTTGACCCGACAGAGAAAATAAGATTTGCAACAATACCTGCTGTTTTGGAGACTGAAGACTGGATTGATTCACACCCTCAAATGGGATTTACAAAACTCAGCCCTGTTCTTCCTCTAGAAACCCCAGCGCTGCTCTGAAGCTGCCTGTGTTAGCCCTGCTAACCTCTGCGTGCCCTTGCGCTGCTCAAAAGGGGACTGCGTAACCCTAGACTGGGTGATGCAGTTCTTACGCTGCCCTGGATGGCATTTGCGTAACCCTGAAGGCCTCTTGATGCCTCAACGCTACCCTTTCTAGGCCTGCATAGCAGCTGAAACACTTTGCGTTGCGCAGTTGCTGCGTAGCTACTGTGTAGCCTCTGCTTCCTCTGCGCTTCTCCTGGTTTCTGCTTCTCTGCCTCTTGCTGACTCTTGGCTCCGGGATCAGATCATCCCCTTAGCCAATACTACCCCTTGCTGCAGCTGAAACACTTTTGGAAATTCTTAGCAAACCCGACCAAGAATTCCAGCTCAGTCTCACTGCTCTGCCTCTGTGTGTGTGTCTCCAACTAACCCCAAGCCTTTCTCTTATACTTTTTCGTTGACATATCAACGACTGTGATTTAATCTCTTATCGACAACTTAGATTAAAAGACTGCTTGATCCGTGTCATTGAGAATATTTCATCACATGTGTTTAATTAATTCACTTTAATTTTTCTAATTCCCTTAGTTAGAATTAGGGTCCTCATTAAAAAAATTAATTATTTTAATATCTCACACACCAGATGAAATTTCTCCAAACGCTTTTTGGGTTTTCGAGGTCTTGTGTGTCTTAGCCCTTCCACAAAATTTCAGGACTAGAGCATAGCCGATGCTACTTCAAAATCTCAAAATCTCAACAGGAACAAGGGTAGCTATAATAGGGGAAGCCCACACTCGGGTATATAATTGTAGAAGGGAGAAATCGTGGTACATAAGTTATCTCGGCGTTTGTTTTTCAACCCTTCTTGATATGCCTTTTGCCTCTTGTTGATTTTTCTTCATAATTGCCTGGGGCTCTAGGGAATGAGAGCAAGATATGTGGTATATAGCAGTAGGTACCCCCTTTTAAGGTGGGACATTTCATTGCCCACCAAGGTTTGGGACAATCATGGGTTTTCAATGTGGAGGGGGCTCATCTAGGCCCGATAGGAACCAGGGTGATGGCCATAGATAAGGAGTAGAGCTTATGTTTGGCATTTGGTCACGTGTTAAATTTGTATGTTCCTGACCATCTTTTGCATTTTGTGGTGCATTTTTTGTTGAGAGTGACCAAATTATGCTTTTTCTTTTCTTTTAGCTGCATCAACCTCTGAGGCATCGTTCCAGGCTTGACCCAAAGTGTGGACAAGGGGAAGGGGAGGCTAACCCTTTGTGGACCCTGATGGGAAATATGATGAATGGGGTTATAATGAGCAGAGGGGAGTGTTGTATATGGTATCAGAAAGTAGGACCATGCAACCAAAATCGGGATTTCCCATGTAGTGCCAACCCTAATGCCAATAACCATTAAAGGAGATCCAAAGGGACTAGGATACAAGGATAACCATCAAATTGGGCTGAGGAGACAAGAGTACAAACCTAGCCCACTATTTTTGCCGAATCCCCCCACCAATCTATGCCTGAAAGTGTCCATGAAAAGTAAACAAAATTACTCAACTATACCAATGAAAAGCCATACCTCTGGGGTTGGGAGGCCCACCTTCAAAGATACGATCATAACAGATAGGTGAAGAACCACATGGCTGGCTCAGGTAGTGGATACAATGGCACATTGAGCTATCTGGTGGCTATAAGGCGCTGCTAGCTTCTGACTAAGGACCATCTAGGAGAAAAAGTTTCTCCTATGCATACTACCCATAGGTGGTGGGTAACATCTGGCTCCAACTGGGACATGAGCTCTCGGAAAGGTGCAATTACTCTATCATGAAAATATCATATGATGTTAGTTCTAATGAGAAAATCAACATGCAATGCATCCTACCCTAACATGCATGCTACATCACCCAATAATCATAGACCCAATGCAACCGTCATACCATCCAATCAATATGAAAACTATGCCTTTATGCTCACTCATGCAACAGATTTAAAGGCAGGGTAGGAATGAAAACATGGAAGGTCATAAGGGCGGGAGGGGGGAAAATGAAATGATCACGCATAGAGTACCACGAGGGAAGAGGGAGCCAAGGGATGTAACAATTAAGCTCATAAACCTTCGATAGATAGCAACCTTAGGCATATCATTCCCATTATGGTCCCCGTCATTAATATCATGCTTTAGGGCGACCATGGGGTTGTGTCTGGGAGGAAAGGAAGACCGATGACAAGGGGAGATTCAACAAGCAGGTTTCTCATGATAATTATATTTACAATGCTGAGGGTACGAGGGGGGAGGAGGGATACATCTAATGGATAGTTCCTCCTTGGCATCATACCTAGGATAGGAAAAGGGATCAATAATTGTGATAATGAGAGAATGACCAAGTTGAGGGCTCATGGATAATGTAGATATGCTATTGGGATCCAGGAGAAGGCATGGGAAAGCAAGGCCTTTATTAGTGTCATCATTGATGTCATAAATGGGGCCCACTATTTCTAATAAACCTTCTTCATGGATGGGAAAACAAAGATCCGCCTTTTCAATGGTGTGAATAGTCACATCATTATGAGTGTTGTCCTAGAGAAAAGGAGAGTCAATTTCAACTTCATTTTCCGTGTCAGTATCATAAATAGGGTCATTGTCAAAATGATGGTTGTCCATATCCCATTTTCCCTCATTAATACATAAGAAATCAGAAATTTCATCTTCACGGGGAGCTACAATATTCATATCCTGAAGCACCCTTTCTTGAATGAAAGTCACCACTTCATTGTGTTCATCCTCATGGGATTGAATAGGGCTTTCACTCATTTCATGCATCTTCTCAGTCCTTCAATTTGCATCCTAAAGGCCCTCATCACAATCTTCTTTATATTGGTTCCATTTTTACATATGTTCCCTACTTCCATGATGGTCCTCCACACTCGGATTTTCTTCAAGGTCACCCTGATCATCGAATTGATTACATTCTATGGGTATTTGTAATTGCTTATAATATTTTTCATTGATAAGATCAGTCAGAATATCAAAAGCATAGGTTTGGCTGGAAAGTTCAAAGAGATGACTAGGATCCTTTTCATAAGCACACATTGTTATGTAGAGCCATTTTTGTGCTGCTCCATGAAACCTAAGCATGAATTCCTTATCCATGTTCTCCAACAAATCTTCACAAAACTCAACATATTGGTCCACAATTTCTTTTATTTTTTGCAGTTCTTGATCATTGAGTTTTGAAAATGGAGAGCCATGGGTACTCTCTTCCTAACGACAGATCATTTTTCATGATTTTTCATATTAGGACTAAAATGGAGTCGCCAGGGTGAATTAAAAATGCCTTGGTAGATGCTTGCTTCACGTTACAAGCATTCACTTTGAAGTTCAATGAAGAACTATGGCTTCATTCTTTCAATGGTGTTGCCAAATGATATATCAATAATGTCGTAAGGGAAACAAGACACATGTCTCATGTCCCCTACAATGACGCCAAAATGTTATTGCTCAAACTAGCAGGGGTCCCAGGAGGGGATCCTATAGGGCAACTACTAGGTCAAGGGCAACAATGGAATGATAGCCCACTGTCACCTCAGCTAAGGCTCCCTGCTCTTTACAGACTTTCATCGATGGGAGGAGACCGGGTATAATAGGAATTACAATAATGGATGTGGCAATGAGAGGATAAAGGGTGATTCCTAAGGCCTATTCGTAAGAGAGACTCAATTGTGTGGCTTTCTTGCATGGAAAGCAAAGTGAAAGGTTCTCTATGAAGGGATAAGAGGATTCTCGAGGCTAGGGTTTGGGAATGTATCTTGTAAAGATGATTCCTATGCCTAGAAATCCTTATGGAAACTTGGTCTTTATGTGATCTTTGTGGAGTTGGAGTTGTAAAGTTGCGGGACCATGCAGGACCAAGTGGACCCAAAATTGAGTCAAGGGTATGGAGTTGATCTACCAAGGAGGGGCTTGAACTAATTAGGGAAGAGAAGAGGATCAAAGGACAAATTTTCTTTTGAGATTTTGATGCAATGATCCTAATGAGGTCACTAACGCAAAATCAACCTAGGGAAATAAAGGGTCTTATCTTAGGATTCCACTGTCGAAATTGCTTAAAATTTAGAGGACCTCTTGAGTAAACTACAACGCAGTAGTGGACCAATTTTCACGGGTTTTGGACAGCTACAAATGATTTTGTTTGATGCCTTAGGATACCTTTTGGGGTTAGCCCTAGAATTGGAGGAAATGAAGAATTTTATTTATTTATTTTGACCACCAAAGAGATACGATGATTAATGCGTTATTGCTTGGGCTTAATGGAGTCAAGATACACATAGATCATGAAATTTCGTGACGTAAGGAGCCCTAATTGATATTTTCTAGCATCTCCAAGGGCATCAACTAGATCAATAGGGATTTATGCTTCAAATTTGCGAAGGAGACAAATTTTCGAGGTATTTGACTTAAGAGGTGCCTCTAGGAACATTTGTCCAATCCCTCAAAGGTCAATGCATGCATTTAATCACTTATTCAAGGTACCAAAGAATTTCACATTACATTTCAGCCATAAAAGAATAAAGATAAATTCATACATGCGGTTAACCAGTAAGATAACAAGAATAGCATCAAAATTTTGACTTACATGAGAGAGAGAGTATATCCATTTATCAACTTCACATTAGAGAAGCTCCAAAGACAATAACGAAGTCCAAACATCATAGTGCATCTAGAAAAGCTCCAAAAATTCATCTAAGTGAAAGTGTGAAAATCTCATAAGAGATACTAATCCAAATCCAAGTGATGATGATAAAATGAATCACCTCACTTTTATTTATACAATCACTAATGAGTTTGATTTGCCTAATTTGGCCTAACTGATCCCCAAATAATTAAAAAATGTGCAATAATATCCCTTGGTGACAAGCCCACGAAGAGAGCTCCATAACATAATAATAAGCCTCCCAAGAGGGTATAATGATCAATAAAGTGAGTCGTTGGGCCTTTGAGGAGGCCTAATGAAGTCCAAAGTGTGCCATGAGGTGAAAATGGACCTCAAGCATAGTAGACAGGGGGTTGGCCCCTTGTTTTCTAACTAAATCCTTATCATGCTTCCAAATGACTATGGGGGCACAAAGACATCCTCGTGGGTCTTCAAGTGGATTGAAAATGCCTGTAAACCATTTGTAAGGGCTAGGATGATGACATAAGCCCTCATATGGACCCAGATCATCTGCCAAGTGTATGATGCAAGTGTGGAGCTGGCTGAACATGGTGAACCAACTGCATCATCATCCAAAAGGTGGAACACGAGCAATAAATGAGTGGTGTTGGGGATCCATGAAGTACTATTTGCTATAGCGGAGGTCCATGGCTCCCATTGCTCACCCTACAAGTGCCAATGTGGCTCTCTGGAGGGTGGGACCCTGTATAGGGAGACCAAACCCCAAATGGAGACCCGTCTTCAATGTTGCATAAGACCCAATGCCTCCCCTTGTCCTCCAATACAACAAATCATTAGAATAATAAAGCAAAAGAGTTTACAAATCATGGAATCAATGGGGCACTTCATGGTGGCATGTCCTTTCATAGTGGGCTTTGGCATGTACAAGTGTCTCCAAGCTTAATAATAGGGTTAGCCAAGGACCTTATTAGGTGGTTTCAGTGGTTAAAGCGGGTGACATGTCGATGTTAGTCCATGAAATGGTACATGGCATGTGATATAATGATGTGATAGAGTGGGGTCAATGGAAAAACTCGAAGCCACATGTTAGGGAACAAGGGCAGCTATAATAGGGGAAGCCCCCACTTGGGTATACGAGTGTAGGAGGGAGAAATCATGGTACATAAGTTACCCCATCCTTTGTTTTTCCACCCTTCTTCATATGCTTTTTTCCTCTTGTTAGTTTTTCTTCATAACTCCTTGGGGCTCCAGGGAATGAGAGCATGATATGTGGTATATAGCAATATGTACCCTCTTTTAAGGTGGGTGGGGCATTTCATTGCCCTCTAGGGGTTGGGAAAATCATGGGTTCCTCAATGTGGGGGGGCAGATCTAAGGCCCATAGGAACTAGGGTGATGGCCATAGATAAGGGGTAGAGCTTATGTTTGGATTTTACCTGCGTGCTAAATTTGCATGTCCCGGCCATCTTCTGCATTTTGTGGTGCATTTCCTGTTGAGAGTGGTCAAATTATGCTTTTTCTTTTCTTTTAGCTACATCAACCTTTGGGGCATCGTTCCAAGCTTGACCCAAAGTGTGGACAAGGGGAAAGGGAGGCCAACCCTTTGTGGACCCAATGGACACATGTGGACCTGGATGGGAAATATGATGAATGGAGTTATAATGAACAGAGGGGAGTGATGTATATGGTATCAGGAAGCAGGACCACGTAACCAAAATCGGGATTTCCCATGTAGTGCCAGCCCTAAAGCCAATAGCCAGTAAAGGAGATCCCACGAGACTAGGATAGAAGGCTAACCATCAAAATCGGTAGAGGAGACAAGAGTACAAACCTTTCCCACTCTTTCTGTCGAATACCCCCACCAATCCATGCCTGAAAGTATCCATGAAAAGTAAACAAAATTACTCAACTATACCAATGAAAAACCATACCTTTGGGGTTAGGAGGCCCACCTTCAAGCATACGATCATAACAGATGGGAGAGGGACCACATGGCTTGCTCAGGTGGTGGAGAAAATGGCACATTGAGCTATTTTGGTGGCTACAAGGGGCTACTGGGTTCCGGCTAAGGACCATCTAGGAGAAATTTTTTCTCCTATGCATAGTACCCACATGTGGTGGGTAACAGGAAAAAACCTATTATGACACTTGGACATCCTTGTATTGTAGAGAGTTATAAGTGGGTTTCCTTCTTGGTTATTTGTATGGACAGATTTCCTTTGATTTATATTAGTCTCCCTTACTATTGTATATATAAAGCGGGGGGAGAGATTTTGCTATAAAATATCATTGTTGTACTCTATTCTCTCTTTGTAATTGTCTTGGAGAAGCATTTGAGGGAGAAAGATGCTAGGGTTTGTGATGTAAATCCTAGGAGAAGACATAAAGAAGAGAGAGAAACCTTGGATTTTCTTGATGAGTTTGCTCTTGTGAGATGCCAAAGTTTTTGCTATGAACATAAACCTTAGAGATGAACATGGTGCTAGAGGGGGTGTTGATTTGTCTTGTAAAGCTAACACCTTGGATGATATTTTAGCCTTTTTCTTTGTGATGTGTGGAGGTTAGAGCAAGATTCTGAAGAGCCTAGCTTGATGAGACTTGAGCTTGGTGTGATACCTTGCTTGAAAGAAAACTGGTTTATTGTACTCTTGTTGTTCCATGAAGGTGTTGATGCAAGAGTTGAAGAATGAGGATTTGAGGATTCTGTGAAATTTTTGGCTAACTAGAAGGTGTTGTTAACAGAGTTAATTATTTCCTATTACTTGTTCATGGAAAACATATATCCCCTTTAGGTTTTACCAATCTTCAAAATGCCACGTGGAGGCCTCTAATGCTACAATACACCATCTAAAACTTCTTTAAACCTTAGCACATCTTCATCCTCTTTAGAAAATAACACTTAGCAATATATACTCTAATTAATTGTTATGCTGGCACATTTGCTCTTTTTTTATTGGGTTAGGGTCGCTCTAAGCATAATGTAAAGTTGTGTTTAATCACGACTTTATGTTAGGGGATGTTATCGCAAAATCTAGCACCTTAGTGCGAAACCTTTTACAAGGCGCTAAGACTAGTGTAACATGGAAGTATAATGAGCATTGCCTAGGTAATCACTTCTCCCTCTATACTGAAATATATATCCGACACAAGGAAGGATTCCCTAGTAATTTCAAGGAATTCTTACACAAGAATATATCAGGTCTAAAGCCTCCCAGGTTAACTACTCACAATACCACCACAAAGATAAGATGTTTAAGGTGAGAACAAGGCAGTTCGTTAAAATAAATTTATAGATTTGTGTGTATAAAGTTTATGAGGCAATTTATGATATCTAACAAGTTAACCTACATCAAGAAGCATGGCGTAAACACTACAAAAGAAGAAAAGAACTTTGGATTTTGAAAAATTTGTGGAAGATAGTAAATTTCAGATATATGAAGTTATAACAGCAACAAACAAATCAATCATTTAATAAGTAGATAATCAATGAAAACCAGGGTTTAAGCAACTGATTATTTCTGAATATTAAATAGCACATAATAGCCTCTAAAATGCAAGATGTTGAGCCCTAAAAGGTTTGAAAAATAAATCAACTATGCAATAAATGATGAGATGATATATTTTTGAGCATATAATTGCTAATTAATCCTAGAAGTGTAGCTAATTATGGACGAAACTTAAAGAGTGTATATTACAAGCCCTATATAAGACTAAACATTAAATAAAAGGTTAAAATTTGAGTTTAATGATTGAATAATTGAGGGTAAAGCTAGCGTCTACTATTTTTTGTTTTGGTCCTGTAGAGTTAAACTCAGGACTCTCTTGAAGAAATGTACACAGATTCAGGGTGATAACTAGGGTTGTCCACTACTAACTCTAGAATTTACTCTTTGTACTTTTGCAAGACTTCAAAACAAAATTAAGGGACCATTCTCAATTAGTCATATACTTGGGGTTTAAAAGAAGGGATCTATCCAAGAATAATACAAGGCGAATGGACCCCAACACTAGATAAACACATTTTCATTTAATACATTCAACAAATAAATCCACAATACTTATAGATATAATTTACTCAAGAAATCATTGTTTATCCTTAAACCCTAGCCATGAAACATCCATTGAGGTTGCAAAACCATCCAAAGTTCATCTCTCTAAGAGGTCGCACTAATTATTCATCCATAGCTCAGATAAGTATAAGAGTAGACAAGTAGTGATCATTTACAAGTGAGGAATGCTTCTCTTATTTATTTGAGATAATCCACTAAAAGCCCCAAAAAATAAAAAAATGCATTTATCACTTACAAACCCCAAAGATAAGGCAACAATAGATAGGTCTCAAGACTCCCATCAATGCCTCATAAGTGAGATATAATGCTAAAAATCCAAGTTGTCCTCATAATAAAGGTAGTCCATGGTCACATGTGTGGCATATACACTCATCAATAGGTGGATGACTCACTTGAAGAGGCAAGCAAGGGCTCAAAAGGTGAAATGTTGCCCCCAAAAGTCACAATGTTTCATCTTGAAGGGTCACATCAAGCTCAAGACGCATGATGTCATGCTTGATAGGTGTCCAATCATTATATAGAATCTGACATCCCTCACCAAGGTGCCAATCCCATCTCTAATTTCAATGTCACATCTCTAATGAGTGAAGAGGTGCCATGTCATCAATAATCTCAATGCTTACCCAAAGTCCAACGTCCTTAATCAATGATGCAAATTTATCTTCAAAGGTAAGGAGTATCATGTCATCTCAAGCCCCAACACCTTCCAAAGTTTCTCAACATCATAAATGAAGTGTCATATAAGAACCATCAATGTCCTCCGAAGGACCATGTTTGTGCAAGCATCAATAAGTAGGGGCTACAAAAATTAAGTGAGACCGACCAACATTTCTACAAGTGTCATGGTAACATAACAAAGTGAGTCACGTTTAATTCAAAAGTCACTATGTAGATCACATTAGGTATCCTCTTCAAACTTCACCCTAGTTAATGACTTAATTTAATTGACCAAGGCTAGGTATGGGAAGACCATGATAGAAGACTCTTAGGGGTGCCGATATTGAAGAATTAGATAAAATCCCAAGAAATCAATCATGGTGTTAGTTTAAATGACTATGATATGAGTTGGGGTTTACTTTGTTATAATGGTAGCTTTGACATGTAAGGCCACGTGTGATGATCATCTCCATGGGTGCCTTTACAGAGTGAGTGCTTTGTGCATTGAGTTACCCTTTACTCAACATTGTCTTTCCACAACTTTTTTGCCTATTTCTTTTATTCCTTGTTTTGCTTTGCAAGTTCTCTTTTGATTTATATGCATTTCATTGCATTCGGTTTACACTTTAATTGCTTTAGGACTTGGGGTTTTGTGTCGAATGAAGGGGGTAGAAATTAAGCCTCATTATATTTAGAATTCGTACTAATATCTCTCTTATTTTTCTTTTGCGTTTTGAAATTTGTATTATGCTCTTTCTATTTTATAGCTGCATCAACCTTAGGTGTCCAAGCTCGTTCTTACTATAGGATTATGAAGTACAAGCCCATTTTAGGTACATGTAACAATAAACCTAAATGAATGGATAATGGAGGGGAAACCAATGGAATATGCTAACTATGGAAGGGACAAGGACACATTACCCTTACCGGAGCCCCTAGTAGTACCCCTCTCCTCGAAAGTGACGACACTTGAATACATATGACTTGACTTGAATAAATTCCAATCATTGTGATTCATTATCTAATTTGAACCCATGATCTTTACCTAAAGGTCAAATAAATTAAACTTAAACACTTCGTATGAAACAACGGATAATGCACCCCATGTTTGTCGGGTCACCGTCATCATTAAATTAGTGAGATGAGTATAATATATGAGGCAACTATGGGATAATGGTTGTGGAGAGTGTTGAAATTTATCTCTGGGACCATTGTCTGCAATGTGAATCGTTGTAAAAAATCTCATCTAATTACGCCTAGATGCAAGGGGGTAAAAGGTATGACCTGAACATATATTCAAAATATGTTTAGGAATTTAGTTTGTGTTCAGATGGAGCCCCTTGTACTAGGGATGGCCTCGTCTTAAGATTAAGAAGTATGTCTTCCAAAGGACGGGAAGCTGGTTTAAAATAAAGAGAGGAACACTATAACAAATTATAGCATAGTTTTTGAATGCAGGAGAGAAGCTATTGTGAACAATTTAGATATATTCAATGCCCATTTTACCTTTACCAGAACTTGTAAAATGTTTACTTTTATATTCTTCAACCTAGAATGTACTGCTCAAGAACAGAAAATTTTTGGGGTGGGAGAGCTCTGTTCCACGCCTTTGATTGGTATTCCATTCAACAAATAGGCGTTATCTTTTTTGGTTACTCCAAAAGTGTTTACACCTTAATAAGAGAGTTATACGTCCCCTAGCTCCTTGATGATGCTTTGTAGAGATATGGATGGGTCAATTTTGGTGGATGCTTGACCTTGGTTAGAATGTTAGCATGGCACCCTTACCTTGGAGGTTGCTATCCTAATCAACATGATGACTATCCCATTGGGTGCACACAATGGAGTGGTCGACTGTTTGATTAGGAGAGGTACTTACCTAGGAGGAGGAGAATTAGGCACTTGGATGAGGGAACTTAGCCTTAGGAGTGCTAGATCAGGTGACACCCACCTTTAAAGTTAGACACTTGACCCAATGATGCTTGGGTTGAGCAATATACTTCATGGAGGTTGGATACATATATTGAGGAGAAGCATTGGAGCATGGTAATGACATTGGCACTCATGGAAAAGAATTAGTCATGAGAGGACATGTGGGCCATAGTTAGAGGGTTAATTCCTTACATGAGGACACTTGGTAGAGGTAGCATTGGACTAATAGCTTATTGGAGAGTGTGTGATGTTTTAGCCATAAAACAATCATGCTTAGAAGGAGTTTCATAATGGGTTTTGGACAAACGTAGTATGACATTTGGACATCCTTGTATTGTAGAGTGTTTCGTGTGGGTTTCCTTCTTGGTTGTTTATATGGACATAAGTCCTTGATTTATATTAGTCTCCCTTACCTATTGTATATATAAAGGGAGGGGAGAGATTTTGTTATAAAATATCATTGTTGTTCTTTATTCTCTCTTTTAAATTGTCTTGGGGAAGCCTTTAAGGCAGCAAGATGCTAATATTTGTGAATTTTAGCATAGGGTAAGACATAAATAAGAGAGAGATGCCTTGGATGTAAATGTTAGAGATGAACATGGTGCTAGAGGGAGTGATGATTTGTCTTGTAAAGCTAATCCCTTGGATGATATTGTATCCTTTTTCTTTTTGATGTGTGGAGGTTAGAGCAATATGCTGAAGAGCCTAGCTTGATAAGAATTGAGCTTGGTGTACTACCTTGCTTGAAAGAAAATTGGTTTATTGATTCTTGTTGTTCCATGAAGGTGTTGGTGCTTGTGTTGATGCAAGAGTTGAAGAGTGGGGATTTGAGGACTCTGTGAATTTTTTGGCTGCCTAGACGGTGCTATTAACCTAGTTAATTATTTTGTGTTGCTTGTTCATGACAATAATATATCCTCTTTAGGTTTTGACCAATATTCAAGAATCACATTTCCATGTGGAGGCTTCTAATGCTAGAGTACAACATCTGAGCCTTCTTTATTCCTGATCACATATTCATCCTCTTTAGAAAAGAACGCTTAGCAATATATTCTCTAATTAATTGTTATGCTGGCACACATGCTCTTTTTTTATTGGGTTAGGTCCGATCTAAGCATAATGTAAAATTGTGTTTAATCATGACTTTATGTTAGGGGATGTTATTGCAAAATCTAGCACCTTAGTGCAAAAACTTTTACAAGGCCCTAAGACTAGTGTAACATGGAAGTATTATGACTGTCACTTAGGCAATCACTTCTCTCTCTATAGTGAAAGATGTATTGGACACAAGGAAGGAGTCCCTAGTAGTTTCAAGGAATCCTTAGACAAGAGTATATCAAGTCTAAA
Source organism: Pinus albicaulis (assembly GCA_034641835.2). NCBI lineage: Eukaryota > Viridiplantae > Streptophyta > Pinopsida > Pinales > Pinaceae > Pinus > Pinus albicaulis. Next base: position 8,070 of record JAXQQM020071570.1, on the reverse strand, counting down.
GCCTCCCATGTTAACTACTGACTATACCACCACAAAGATAAGATGTTTAAGGTGAGAACAAGGAGGTTCATTAAAAGCAATTTCTAGATTTGTGTGTGTAAATTTTCTGAAGCAATTTATGATATCTAGCAAGTTAACATACATAAGGGAGCATAACCCAAACACTACAAAAGAATGAAAAAACTATGGATGTTGTAAAATTTGTGGAAGATGGTAAATTTCGGCAATATGAAGTTATAACGACAACGAACAAATAAATTATTTAAAAAGTAGATAGTTAATGAAAACTAGGGTTGAAAATATGATTTAAACTAGGGTTTAAGAAACTAATTATTTCTAAAAATTAAATAGCACATAATAACCCTAAAATACAAGATGTTGAACTCTAACAGGTTTGAAAATTAAATCAACTATGCAATAAATGATGATATGATATATTTTTGACCATATAATTGCTAATTAATCCTAGAAGTCTAGCTAATTTTGAATTAAACACAAGGAATAGTTGTTACAAACCCTAATATAACACTAAACATTAAATAAAAGGTCAAAACTTGAGTCTAATGATTGGATAATTGAGAGTAAATCTAGTGCCTACTATTTCTTGTTTTGGTCATATAGAGTTAAATTAAGGACTCTCTTGAAGAAATGTACCAAGATCTAGGTTGATAACTAGGGTTGTCTACTACTAACCCTAGAATATCCTCTTTGTTCCATTTCAAGCCTACAAAACATAATCAAGGGATGATTCTCCATTAGTCATATACTTTGGGTTTAAAAGAAGGGATCTATTAGAGAATAATACAAGGAGAATGCACCCTCACTACTAGATAGGGACATTTTCATTTAATGCATTCAACAAATAAATCCACAAGACTTAGAGGTATCACTTCCTCAAGAAATCATTTTTCATCCTTAAACCCTAGCCATGAAACATTCATTATGGTTGAAAAACCATCCAAAAATAACCTAACCAAGAGGTTGCACTAGTTAGTCATCCATGGCTAAGATAAGTCTGAGAGTAAACAAGTAAGGATCATGTACAAGTGAGGAATGCTTCTCTTGTTTATATGAGAGATATAACATGTTCGCATCCACTAAAAGCCCCAAAACATGAAAAATTCATTTATCACTTTCAAACCACAAAGATAAGGCAACAATACATAAAATAATCCATCATACACAAGTGGATAGTTCTAAAGACTCACATCAATGCCTCATAAGTGAGATATAATTCTAAAAATGCAAGTTGTCTTCATAATAAAGGTGGTCGAATGCCACACATGTGGCATAAATGCTCATCAATAGGTGCCAGACTCGCTCTAAGTGGCAAGCAAGGTCTCAAAAGGTGAAATGTTTCCTCCAAAAGTCACAACGTTTCATCTCCAAGGGTCACATCAAGCTCCAGAGGCGTGATTTCATGCTTGAAAAGTGTCCAATCATCATGTAGAATCTGACATCCATCACCAAGCTGCCAATCCCATCTTTAATTGCAATGTCACATCTCCAATGAGTGAAGAGGTTTCTTAAGAGAGGTGCCATGACATCAATAATCCCAATGCTTATTAAAAGTCCAATATCCATAATGAAGGATGCAAATTTATCTTCAAAGGTAAGGAGTATCATATCATCTCAAGCCCAACACATTCCAAAGGTATGCAACATCCTAAATGAAGTGTCAAAGAATAACCATGAATTCCCTCCAAAGGACCATGTTTGTGCAAGCATCAACAAGTAGGGGCTACAAGAATTAAGTGAAACCGACCAACATCTATACAAGAGTCATAGTAACATAAAAAATGTGAGTCGCGTTTAATGCAAAAGGCACTATGTGAGTCACATTAGGTATCCTCTTCAAACTTCACCATAGTTAATGACTTAATGTAATTTACCAAGTTTAGTTATGGGAAGACCATCATCGTAGAATCTTAAGTGTGCCAATGCTGAAGAATTAGATAAAATCCCATGAAACCAATCAAGATGTTAGTGTTAATGACTATGGCATGACATGGGGTTTGCGTCGTTAGAATGGTGCCTTTGACATGTAAGGCTTCATGTGGTGATAATCTCCATGGGTGCCTTTATAGAGTGAGTGCGTTGTGCATTGAGTTACTCTTTACTCAACATTTGTCTTTCCACAACTTTTTTTCTATTTCTTTTATTTCTTATTTTCTTTGCAGGTCCTCTTTTGATGTATATGCATTTCATTGCATAGGGTTTATGCTTTCATCACTTTAGGACTTGGGGTGATTGTGTCGAATCAAGGGGGTAGAGGTTGAGCTTCTTTAGCTTTTGAATTCTCACAAATATCTATTTTATTTTTCTTTTACGCTTTGAAATGTGTATTATTCTCTTTCTCTTATATAGCGACATCAACCTTAGGTGTCCAAGCTTGCTCTTACTATGGGATTATGAAGTACAAGCCCTTTTTAGGTACATGTAACAATATACTCAAATGAAAGGATAATGCAGGGGAAACCAATGGAATATGTTAAGCATGGAAGGGACAAGGGCATATTACCCTTTCCAAGGCCCATAGTAGTAACCCTCTCCTCGAGAGTGGCAACAATGGACTTGAATACATACGATGGTTGCTAAGATGAAATAAGAAAAGGGGAATAAATTCCAAGTATTGTGATTCATTAGCTAATTTTAACCCATGATCTTTACTTGAAGGCCGAATACATTAAACTTAAACAATTTATATGAAACAATGGATAATGCACCTCATGTGTGTCGGGTCATTGTCATCATCAAATGATTGAGATGAGTATAATATACGAGGCAATTGTGGGCTATTGGTTGTAAAGAATGTTGAAAGTTATCTTTGGACCATTGTATTCAATGTGGATCACTGGAAAAAATCTCATCTAGTTACCCCTAGATGGGAGGTGGTAATATGTCTGACATAAACATAAGTTCAAATTATGTTTATGAATTAAGTTTTTGTTCATCTGGAGCTCCCACTACTAGGGATGACCTCACCCTAAGATTACAAACTATGTCTTCCAAAGTACAGGGAGCTGGGTTGAAATAAAGAGAGGAACGATGAAAAAAATGATAGCATAAATTTTGAATGCAGGAGAGAATCTATTTCAAAAAATTTTGATATATTCGTCATCCATTTTACCTTTACCACAAATTGTAAAGATTTTACTTTTATATTCTTCAACATAGAATGTATTGCTCAACAATAACAAAATCTTGTGGTTGAAGAGCTATGTTTCAAGTCTTTGATTGGTATTCCTTTTATCAAATAGGTGTTATCTTTTGTGGTTAATCCAAAAATGTTTACACCTTGATAAGAGAGTACTACGTCTCCTAGCCCCTTGATAATGCTTAGACATATGGAAGGGTCAATTTTGGTGGATGCTTGGCCTTGGTTAGAATGATATCATGGCACCCTTACCTAGGAGGTTGTTATCCTAATCAACATGGTGACTATTCCATTGGGTGCACAAGATAGGGTAGTCGACTGTTTGATTAGGGGAGGTACCTTCTAGGAGGAGGAGCATTAGGAACTTGGAGGAGGGCACTTAGCCTTAGGAGTACTAGACCATGTGACATCCACCTTGAAAGTTAGACACTTGACCCAATGATGCTTCTTGGGTTGACAACATAGTTCATGGAGGTTGGTTGTGGAGTTGGATACATATATTGAGGAGAATTATTGGAGCATGGTAATGACATTGGCACTCATGGAAAATCATTGGTCATGAGAGGACATGTGGGCCAGAGTTAGAGGGGGGATGCCTTACATGAGGACACTTGGTAGAGGTAGTGTTGGACTAATAGCTTATTGCAGATTGCTCCATCTTTTAGCCCTAAAAGAATCATGCTTAGAGGGAGTTTTATCTTGGGTTTTGGACAAACCCTAGTATGTCACTTGGACATACTTGTATTGTAGAGTGTTCCATGTGGCTTTCCTTCTTGGTTATTTGTATGGACATAAGTCCTTGATTTCTATTAATCTCCCTTACCTATTGTATATATAAAGGGATGGGAGAGATTTTGTTATAAAATATCATTGTTGTACTCTAGTCTCTCTTTGTAATTGTCTTGGAGAAGCCTTTGATGGAGCAAGATGCTAGGGTTTGTGATGGAAGGCCTAGGAGAAGACATAAAGAAGAGAGAGATGTCTTTGATGTTCTTGGTGAGTTTTCCCTTGTGAGATGCTAGAGTTTTTGCTAGTGAGAAGCTGAGTTGCTTGTTTGGGTTCCATTCACTCAGATTGAAGGCTGAACTATTTGTGCATTTCAGAGATTAATGTGCCTGAGGAAGAGGCCAAATTTTCCAGTGGTTGCAGTAGAGTTTTATCAGTGAAAGAGGCCAAATTTTGAGTTATTTAAGGGGATCCAATCTCCTTCAATCTTCAAAAATATTCTCCAACATTCGAAGTCCATCTCTTTGAGCCAAATGCCAACAAATTGATGACTTTATAAGGGGTGTAAATTGAGTTATCACAGGTGTTGAGTTCCTTCTTCCTATACAGGCTGAATCCCTTCTGCTTGTGCCAAGATTATCTTCTCAGATGGGCCAAGTTTCATACCAGAGAAGGGACTAATATTCTCTTGCTTGTTGGACGAGTTCAGTGGGAAAGATATGAACATGTTTATACTCTTTGATGGTCATGTTCTTTGTGTTTTCTAGAGGAACCAAATACTCATGTTTGCTGGTCGAAAAACACACCTGTAGTTGTGCATACTTTCCACAAATGAGTACCATCCTATATCAAGTTTCTAGAAGCGCCAAAGGATGGAAGAGGAATGAATAAAAGGGTTGTCTCCTAGCTTTAATCATTGCTGTAGAACTATCTGGACTGATATTATACTGAACCCAAAATTATGTGCTTATACCAGGTTCTTCATTGTGCTCTCACTGTGTATTTATATTGCAATAAATTAATGTGAAGAATGTGTATCTTCCAGTTTGCATTTATGCTATAAATATCATTGTTTGTGGATACCTCTTAGTGTTATCTGTTGTTCATTCCATTGTATTGAAGTCTGGTTTGATTTCCATGCACTCGTATATCGATACATTAGTTAAACAAATGAAAACTACACCTACAACAGTATGTGCCCAATCTGTTTGATGAAACATCTCACTAAAGTAGCACTTTAAAATTCAGAAAAACATAGTGGGTATTTGGAAAATAGACCAAAGGGAACATTACAATGGTATCGGATCATGTGCTTGAGCAGTTGTTGGGTTTGAGAGACAGCTTTTGACAGTAAATTGATGAGTTCTGAAATCCTCATGGCAAGAACCCTCTCCACCTTGGAAAGATGAAGACAAGTAAGGAACTCATAGGGGAACTTTTGCAAGTTATGCAGGGATATCAAAGGAATTTAACAACAGTATTAGAGCATCATGAATGGTCTAAGCCACCCTTATCAATTGGGAATGAAAGAGAGGGGCTTGAATCCGAAGAAATGGATGACTTCTTCGAAGTGCATGTACCGGTTCATGTTGAGGATGTGTGCAATGAGGTTGACAAACAACAGCCTTTAGTACTTCATTAGAACCATCCTATGAGGCTAATAACACTAGTAACTATGATGGATAGGATGAGTCTACAAATGATAAGGTTTTCTAATCACACAGTAAAGATGATTATGATGATTCGGTGAGTTGGCACCTAATCATGATAAAGATTTGAATGTTGATACAATTTATCAGAAGTTAGGCAGGAAAGGTGACATAGAGGAGGATTATTTTGGGAAGCATGATGATGGTCACCATGAGTCCCATCATTTGGCACGGAAATTGAAGGGAGGTGAAGATTTGATTGTTGCATCCTTGAGGCATTTTGATGATACACAGGCAGTGGTAGCATATTATTGTTGGAAAAGTGCAGTGACACATGACTGTTTGGGAGGAGAGTCTTCACTCACCGATTTTCAAACTCTCAAGAAGCCATTGGTAGAGATGAAATCCAACAACCTACACCTCCTTTCAGACAGAGATCACCTACTTGTGTTTGTTGAGGAATATCATGATGCGCTAGTAGGGAAGGAGGAGGAAGTTGACAGGCTTACTCATGAGCATGAGATTTCCCAAGAATCCCTTAAAAGCACTCAGTTCGCCCTCCAAGAATTGAAGTTGCAGGGTGAGCAACTTGGTATGGAGTTGAGTTTTGTGCATTCTTCATCCTCCATAGCAGAAAGTCAGCTAATTGAAACCCTATTTAAATACTAAAGCATGCAAAACATCAATAATAGACAAGAAACTTACAACAATCCTCTAAAAGGCACTTGTTTCAATACCAGAACAATGTATCCAAGAAGAAAACACATACTTGGGGCAATCGAATCCTCCCAGCCAAATCCGGGACTAATCCCAGACCCAGAGGGTGTCCCCTCTGTCCCCCGTGCCCAGATTTCCAAGAACAAGAGACTCCTCCCAACACTGCAAGCCGGCATTTCCTTCCTTCTCCTTTCAGCAGAAACCATTTCTTCTCCTCTCGGAAAACATCCCCCCCCTTCTCCTCCATACCACCTCCTTTAAATAATCTCCTTCCACCGCCTCTATCTTCCCGAAGCCTTATCCTTATTAATGATGATATTTTATGCATTTATGGTGGTATACTTTTCATTATGTTTGGATATGAATATAATCTAAACAATCTTCCTCCACCGCCTCAAGCTTCCCGAGGCCTTACCCAACCTTATGTTTACATTAAATGTTGTTATGGTGGGTGATCCCCATTAATGTGCGTACGTATACACATTTATAAAGGTGGGATTTTATTTAAGTACCTTTTTAATATAAATCTTTAATATTGCATACTCATTTTTTTATCTTAAAGATTTATTAACTTAAAGATTTTAACTTTATTATTTCATTTCTTTTATTACCTTGTTTCATAAAATTTTATACTTAGTTGAATTTAATATAAATTCTGAAATCTTAATATTAAGTTCCCAATCTATGAATTCTTGATATTAGTAGGTAGGTGTACTAGTGCGATGTGGGCGGTATAGGCAAGTGTAGCTATCAAATGCCTATATCGTTCACATGCTAATATCGTTTTGTATATACTTGGGAATGGGTCGTTACATACTTCCTCCCTTCAGAAAACTTCGTCCCGAAGTTTATGGTTTTATATATTCATAACAATATTGTGTTTTTAGAGATTAGGGTGATTGTAGAATGCATGTATTTCAAGATTTGAATTTTCGTTTAAATAAGTATGTATCCGTAATTTAATTGTTACTCCCCATCTTCACCGAATCTCCAAGCTATTCTAAAATCATCCTATCCTTCCTAATCTCTTCCACTCCCATCCTATTCGTCCTCTACAGGAATATGCCATGGCATCAGTTTTACTGATCCATTCATAGACCTCAATGACGTCAGAGTCGATTACGTCGACGTGACATGCTTGTAGGCATCCGGCAGTCATCATCACACGTCTAGGGGAGCGTGACTCGCACAGTCCTCCCATGACTCCAGGTATTGGAGGATAAACAGTGGGCAACACCTCCACTCCTCCCCGTAGGACCAGGGTCAGCACCCTATCGTGGGATCACATGGAGTCTCAATTGTTCTTGGAAATCTGTCATCACGTAGATTGTTCCAGTAATCTGTTTTTCTGCATGATACTCACTGGTACATAATCTGCAATGTAAACACTCGTACACATATTACAGCATATGCATCTATATTGTTCATAACCAATTGTTACCCATATAACAACCTCTACACATTCAAAATACTTTGATACGTATGATATCAATCCTAGAATTTATAAAAAGAAAATTTGTTCACATAGGTATCAATATGTTCAATAAAATTTCTCATTTCAGATGCTGCTTCGGTTTAGTCTATTCATGTTCTATTTATGACGCACTGCTTTAACCATTTTCACTCTATATACCCCTATTTTTACTTTTCATATTCACAATGTAGTTACACTTTTATTCCCTTTCCTTGAATCATACTTGAAATGCAATGAATTAATTCGATAGATATTTTCATCTATAATGTCTAATCTATAATTTCACATTCTTGCAATGTTAATTTAAATGCCATATTGCATACTGGTGTCCATGCCCTAGTAAATTT
>JAXQQM020082475.1:0-18507 GCA_034641835.2 Pinus albicaulis | reverse complement strand
TGTTTTCAGCAATCAGTTAAAAAACTGACCTTTTGACACACTTACAAACTCACAAGGTAAAGTTAACCTATAATTGTCGATCTTGGAGCACCGTAGTACAACAAGAGTCTACAACTTATAACATACTGTGTTACACCATTTTTTGGTCATCTAACCCATTATCATTAGATGAACCCAAGTACACCATGTAAGACCAATTTTACCCTAAGTAAAATTGCTTTCACCATGTAAAATAACATTTATCCATATTTCCTAGTCATATTTAACCCAAAACAAGGAAATTGATTAAATAAATCATTATTTATTTAATTATTTCCTAGGAATAAGTTATTCAAATCATTATTTAATAATATTCCTAGTTAAATTTGACTAAATCATTTATAAATAATTAAATAAATCATTATTTATTTAATTATATTCCCATCATTTCCCTAAAATGATAAATAAATCATTTATTTATTTATTATTTATAAATAAAGGAATTGACCCAAGTCAAGAATCCTTTTCCCTCCAACAAATATAATAAAATATTCCTAAAGGGTGCTTCTAGAATTTGATTAATAATATTTTATTCATGCACCGAGTTCTAGACCACCCCAATATTTTGTTATAAATAGGAGGGTTTTCCCCATTCATTAGTCACCTTCATTGCATTAGATCACACTTGATCTATTCTTGGTCACCATTTTCCATTTTTGCTTTGTGAGCTCCCATTGAGTTCTATGTTTGTCAGGGTTTTCTACCATAATAAGAGAGAGGAATTTTAGATCTGAAATGCTAAGGACTTTCAAGAACCCATCCCATTGAGGAGAACCGGAAAACACCTTTCTTGTTTTCCTCTCAGGTGCCCCATTCTTTAATATAATATAAAACATTCTTTTAAACACATTATTCTTGTCTTGTCTATTGGATGCATGGAGCCATATTATATTTTATCTGCTTAATGTCTTTTGTGCTTAGATCTGAATTTGTGCAGCAAACTTAAAGATATTTTGCAGCCATAATCGATGTTAGGGCTATTTGTTATGCGTAGCTAAAGTGATCTTTTACGACGAAAGATTCATACTAACAATTGGCGACTCCACACAGGTTTTATTTTACGACCGCTATCGTTTTATCTATTCCTGAATATCTAGCTATTTCAGACCCTAGGGTTTCTCTTCCATTTCCTGTTTTTCCTATTTTTATGGTGCTTTCCACCTCTAAAACCCTCAAACAGTCAAATTTTTAACTTCCGTGTGTTTCTGGCCTTATTGCGCAGGTGACAGACATCAGCTGCAGCTGAGACGAAATTTTTTTTCTGAAATCTGCCGCCGAAAGAGCCGGATCTGCAGGTCACACTTATCTGCCCAAAAAGTGCAACCTGAGCTTGAGGACGCACTTTTCTGCCCCAAACCTGCGACCTGGACTGAAAATAGGTCAGAACCTGCGACCTGCACTTTTTCTGCAAATTTTTCAGCACTTTTTCTGGGTTTTTCTGAAGCTTCTGTCAGGGTTTTCCAGCCTCCGTCTCTGCCCGTTTAGACCTGTTTCTGATCTGCTTCACTCAACTAAGAGGGAATCTTTCCCCTTAGGGCTCTAGTACCCTCCACTTTTTGTGGGAGAGTCTTTGCTGTTTTAGAAGTCTGAATTTTCATAGTTTCAGCCTTATTTTTCTCAGATCTGATATCTCCTTTTCAGATCCCTTTAGATCAGCTCTTCTCCCTCTCAAATCACCTCATATTGTTTTTTTTGGGTTCCTTTCCGCAGCCACCGCCTTGTCTCTTCTATTTTTCGCTGATCTCCTCCTTTTTAACAGCAACCTTGCCTCTGCCTATTTTCTGTTCTCTGCACCACTTTTCAGCAAATTTCTCCTTTAGATCCTAGTCGCTCCTGACATTAGATCTATTGGCCTCCTTTTTGCGTTCTTGGCTTAGTTTTTTCCCTCTTAAAAACTAGTTTTGAGACACCCGCCTTCTTGGGTTATATTGATGCATTAGTAGCTAATAATTTTCTGTTCTTTTCGTTTTATTTACTGCAGATTTATTTTCAGTTACACAGCACACTTTTTCTTTTACTTTCAAAACGTCTGGGTTTAAACAATTAAAATTAACGCACGCCACACACTGACCCTAAGTGAAGAAGAGCCTAGTTAACACCGCCTGGAAAAGACTTTAAAATCAATTGTCACTACACCTCTCCGCCCTTGACCTCACTTGATTTTGTCCCTCTCTTGTCGGTTTTTCTTCTTCCCATCATCAATGCGCCCCCAAGGCGTTTCTCACGGAGACTTCTTGGCCTTCACCCTCAGTTTCCGGTCGGTCGACTTCCTTCTTCTCGTCATCATCGAGTAAGTCCTCCCCTGAGTCCGCACTTCGACTCTTCCTCTGATTGTTCGGGTTCTCCCCCTCCTCTTGGTTCCCCCCCTGTTACCTTCACCATGTCTAGTTCTGGACCTAGCCCTAACCCCAGTTCTACTGCTGGGTCCGTTTCCAGTGGAACCCCTATGGGACCTACCTCGACTGCCCCATTACTCCCTTATATGGCTAGCCTCAGTCTCCCCGATTTCAATCAGCTGATCAATGATCCTATTCGCCACGATGTCAGTTGGCCTGCTATGCCAACCAAGCTCCCCTCTGACATTCCCAAGTTCGAAGGCCTTGCTAGCGAAGATCCCTCTAACCATATTCGATCTTTCCACATGTGGTGTTCCTCCAATTCCATCACCGATGACTCCATCCGTCTTCGATTATTCCAACGCACGCTTATCGGTGAAGCTTCCAAATGGTATGTTGACCAAGCCACCTCTTCCCATACCACCTTTGCGACCATTTCCCAAGCTTGTCTATCTTATTTCCAGCTCCCCCTCTGATACGACACTGGTAATGAACTCTTAACTTATTTCCACCAATCCTCTTTGACTCGCCTTTCTGCTCATGTCCAGGAATGGCGGCGAAGACAGAGCTTGTGTCGCACTCCCCCCTTTGAAGATCGGGTTTACATGGACTGGTTCCTTCGCTCTCTCTTACCTCCCATCGGCAAAGATGTCGCATCCCATTTTCTCCAAACCGAAGAAGCCGCCCTCCAAATAGCCCTGAAATATGACCTTATCTACGCCCAATCTGGTTATGTTTATACCGTCCTTCCTGACCTTCCCAAGCCCGGTGGCCCTAATGCCTCAGGGGCATCTCATTCTACTGACGGTATCGTTGGAGCTCTATCCCATACCTCTGCCCAGCCTCTTCCGGGCTTCCCTCCAGGGGGGGCCAGCCCCTCCGGCACTTTTTCCCCTCCCGGTAACATGTATCCAAGATACGGCATGCCTCCTCCTTTTTCCCACCCTCCTGCTTACCTCAATGTTTCCCATCCTACCCCTTATCCATATCCACAACCTGGTGTCCCAACTCCTCCAGCATTTGGACCGCCCACTCCCTTACCTTTTCCACCCCTGTAACCGCACTTACTACCCCCTCCAGGGCAAGTCTTTGCACAGCATGGGGCACCTAATTTTCTTCCTTCTCAAAGAACGAGGAAAGGCAATCAATCTGCCCCTGGTAATCATGGACCCAATCCTTCAAGTATTGATCTTCACACTGCTAACCAGCCACAGGGTCCTCAGCCCAAGCCAAACAGGCCACTTCGCACCAATAAGCCATGTTCGTGTTGTGGTGTGTATGGTCATTACACTCACGGCTGTCCCTTATTACCACAAATGCAGCAAATGTGGGATTCTCAGGCCACCGCGCGGGGACAACATTCCTCCCCTACTGTCCCTCCCACCCCAGCTACTTCTCAACCCGCTGTGTTTATTGATCCTTTCCCTCAACAAGGATTTGTGGCCACTCAAACCCCTCATGCCCCGGTAACCACTCAACCTTCCCCTTCTGGTTCCTCTGATTACCATATTCTCATGATGGCCTCTGACCCACCTCTCACCGTCGACCTCAACCTTCAAACTCGGTCCCGTTAGTATTCCACACCCCCCGTTCCATTTGTCTCTGAGTCTCCATTGTCAGGTCCGACAAAGCCTCTATCGACACCCAATGGTCCCTTGCAACTCCCTCCGCCCAAAGCCGAGGTTCATCCCAAGCCTCCTAAGGGACCATTACGCCGAAATGCTACCTCTGGTCGGGCTGCCCATTCATACAACATAGTAGATGACCTGGCCCAATCTCCTGCTGCCACTTCAACACTGGAACTCCTCCAGTCATGTCCTTCTCAAAAGAGGGCTCTACTATCTGCCATGGGCACTTTAGATCCTGCTAATGACCAATTGATTGTTTTCGACGCCCAACAATCAGACCATCCCCCGCTTCCTCCTTCGGTTTCTTTCCAAATCCCAGTCAAAATCCGAAATGCCAATGTTGCTCGGTGTATTATTGATGAGGTGGCATATACCTGTGTAATGTCTGCTTCAGTTTGGAAACAACTCGACTCCCCTGAAATGGCCCCTTCCACCATCACCCTTCGCGCGTGGGATGGCCATACCTCCCAGCCCATTGGCCTATTCCGTAACTGTCCTATCACCCTTGCCGGCAAGACTGTTTGTGTCGACGTTGAATTTATCGACGCCCCTCTTGACTAAAACATCCTTTTGGGGCATAGTTACACCTATGCCATGTCTGCCGTCCCATCCGCAGTCTACTGCAAAATGTTCTTCCCTCATAATGGCAAGATTATCACCATTGACCAGTTGACATACCATGAACTAAAATCTCAGACCTCCTCTGAGTCTACCATCTCTACTGTCACCAATAAACCAACTGTTGATTCTTTGACCAGTGTTTCCCCTAGCGTCTATAAAGACTCCTCCTTGCTTGGAACCTTTTTAGACCTTCCTCCCGTACCCGATCCTAGCATGGTGAATGTTTGCATGATGCAATATTCATGGGCTAACCTTGCACAGCCCATCCTAGCTAGTACGCAAACACACCCTCACCCAACTCCACCATCTCCTAGCCCATCACCCCCGCTAGCCCACCTTCTTCCTTCGGAATCTCCTTCCCCGAAAACTCCTCCTAGCCATTTTCCTGCTAGTCAAATTCCTTTCCTTGCTCCCCCTCCTGGCGCTCATTCTGTCCCTATATTGGCTACCCTATCCCTCCCCAACTTGACCTTGGGCATACCCGTCTGGTACCTAGACCCCCCAGCCCCTACTCTGCCTGGCCAACCCAAACCTTATCTTTCCTTGACCCCGGTTCAACCGATACCCATGGCTTCTCCCATTGCACCTGTACCTCAGTCCCCTCATCAGGAACCACTCCCTATGGCACCCATGCCAGGTGCCACTAGCCAAGCTCGCAGGGGGGCATCCAAGGACAAAGCCACCCCGACAACTTCTGCCCATCCTCGACCTCCAAAGCATCCCATCCAATGTGCTTTGTGCGATCTTGTCGGACATGCTACCCATACTTGTCATGAATTACCACATCTCAAAACCATGGTCAATGAAACGTTTCCCGAATCTTCTCTCCCTGAAGTCTCTGTCACCATACCTAATTCTCTTCCTAAACTTAAACACTTGCGCACCAATCACCCTTGTTCTTTGTGTGATTTCCATGGACATTGCACCCATCTTTGTCCCCGCCTTGACGAGTATCGCGCTTCTTTAGCCGTATACCACCAATTCGAAGCCGCGCTTGCCTGCCATCCTTCTTCCCTACCACCAAACCCCATGTCTCCCTCGATTACCATTCCTCCTCCTAATACTGAAATGACTGAAACTTCAGCCACTATTCTCTGCCTTTCCTCATCCCCGCGTCTCCCGGCATCCGACCCCTTAGTGCCTTCTGCTGCCAGTTCACTCAATCACTCATCTGTTCACTCTGCTGTCACCCCTCATGCCGACACGCACATGATCCTTCCCCCTCCAAATCAGGTGTCTCATATTTCTACCTCCTCCGATACTCCTCTTCCTCCCACCCTTCCCATCTTTCAGACCGATGAAGACATCATGGAAGCTGAGACCGCACCTGATTTTCCATGGGACGATATGCACCATCGTGCATACTTCCTACCACACCAGTCCCATGACCAATATGCCCTCGAATCTAAAGACTTCATTCCCACTAAAGTTAATTGGTTCAAAAACCCCATCCCTGCACCTGACGCTTTCGAAGAAGGCAATATGGCTAATATCTCTCCTACCATTAAAATAGACATTTCTTTCAAACCAGGTATTGAAGAACATATCACCATGGATGTCCAATGCACTCCAGAAGAAATTGAAGCCTACACCAAACTCTTCAAAGAATTCCGTGATATTTTCTCTTGGTCCTACTCAGAAATGCCCGGACTCGATCCCGCCATTGTCGAACATCACATCGACACATGGCCTGATGCCATTCCGGTCCATCAAAAGTTGAGACCCATTCATCCTTCTAGACGTGAAGCCATCAAAGCTGAAATCGATAAGCTCCAACAAGCTGGTTTCATTTACCCCATCGAATATACCACTTGGGCGTCTAACCCGGTTCCCGTCCTCAAAAAACAAGGCACCATTCGTGTTTGCATCGACTTTTGTGATCTGAACAAAGCTTGTCCCAAAGACAACTTCCCCACACCATTTATTGACCAAATCATAGATGATTGTGCGGGGCACAAGATTCTCTCCTTTATGGATGGCTTCTCTGGATACAACCAAATTGTTATCCTTCGTGCTGATCAACTTAAAACTGCGTTCATTAGTCCATGGGGCACTTTCGCATACCGAGTCATGCCATTTGGCCTTAAAAACGTCGGCGTTACCTTTCAACGAGCCATGTCTTATTGTTTCCATGCGCCCATATTATCCTTGCCTATTTAGACGACCTTACTGCTCGTTCTAAACATCGAGCACAACACCTTCATGACCTACGTACCATTTTTCTCCGATGCCGCAAGTATAACATTCGCCTTAACCCATTGAAATGTTTCTTCTATGTTCCCGTCGGTCGTCTCCTCAGCTTCATCGTGTCAAAAGATGGGATAAATCTCGACCCTTTGAAAGTTCAAGCCATTCTTGAACTTCCTATGCCTCATACCTTACGCCAGCTGCAAAGTCTCCAAGGCAAAGCCAATTTTCTTCGTTGATTCGTTCCTAGCTATGCCACTACCACACATGGTTTTCTTAGACTTCTTCGATCTCACACCCCTTTTGTCTGGGATATGTACGCTCAAGAGTCTTTTAACGCCCTCAAGCATGCTCTTACATCCGCTCCCTTGATCCGTCCCCCTGACTTTGATCGAGATTTCATCCTATACATCTCTGCTTCCACCTATTCGGTTGTTGGTGTCCTTATCTAGGAAGATGATAACGGTATCGAACATGTGATCTATTATGTCAGTAAGAACCTTTCCGGTCCACTTCTGTCCTACTCCCATGAAAAAAATTAGCACTAGTTGTCGTGTTCTCGGTCCAAAAACTGCGTCATTATATCCTCATGCGTTCCACCAAGGTTGTGACTGATTCCAACCCCATGGATTTCCTATTGAGTCGCCGCATCCTCAATGGGAAGTATGCCTGTTGGGTCATTATCCTCCAAGAATTCGACCTTGAATTTGTCACCCCAAAAAGTAAGAAAGGTTTAGTCCTCACTGAACTCATTTCTGATCTGCCTACCAGAACGCAAGATACTCCAATTAATGATGCTCTTCCCGATGAACATTTTTTTGCCATCACCACCGACGATCCTTGGTACGGTGACATCCTTACTTACTTGCGAACCCAAAAGTTTGCCCTTCATCTTGATCGAGATGCTCGACGACGTATCTGAAACCAAGCCTCTCGCTACTTGCTAATCGGCAACGACCTTTATCGTCGTGGAGGACATATTGTCCTTCGTCGTTGCCTCACACACGCTGAAGCCGAGCAAGTCCTCAATGCCTGTCATAGTGGCGCTTGTGGTGGCCACCTCTCCGGCCTCACCACCGCCCAAAAAATCATGCGTGCTGGGTATTTTTGGCCTTCTCTCTTCAATGATTGCATTGAAGCAGTCAAACATTGTTCCAATTGCCAACATTTCGCCCCCAAGGCGCGAGCTCCTCCCGCTCCTCTCCATCCTATCATCACCGCCGGTCCTTTTTGTAAATGGGCCATCGCCTTTATGGAATGTCGACCTCCATCTACTAGTAACCACAAATATATCATCGTGGCGGTTGACTACTTCACTAAATGGGCCGAAGCTATGCTAACGTTTAACAATACGATAGCCACTGCAGCCCTCTTTTTCTTTAACCATGTCATTGCTCGATTCGGAGTTCCAAAACAGTTAGTCTCGGACCATGGCCGACATTTTGAAGATCAGATTTGGCAAGAACTATACTCCCTATTGGGTTTCAAGCACCAATATTCATCTTCTTATTACCCCCAAGGTAATGGCCAAGTTGAAGCGGTCAACAAAATTCTTAAGACCATGCTTCAACGAATGGTGAATAAGCACAAAACCAATTGGCACCTCATGCTCTTCCCTGCTTTTTGGGCTTATCGTACTTCTGTTAAAACCGCCACCAATTTCACTCCTTTCCACCTTGTCTTTGGCGAGGAGGCAGTCTTACCAATCGAGTGTGAAATCCCTTCCCTTCACTTGGCTGTCGAACTTCTCCCTGATATCAAACCTCTAGAACAACGACTTATCATGCTCGAGCGCGCCTCTGAAGATCTTCATGTTGCATTGCAAACTCTTGAAGCAACCAAAAAGCGCACCAAAGCTCAGTATGACCGAAAATTCCACCCTCGTACCCTTTACGAAGGTGACCTCGTTCTAGTGTATGACTAGGCCCACAATACCCTCGGTCATGGGAAGTTTGACTCATTATGGCTAGGTCCTTACATCATCAGTAAAGACCTTGGTAAGGGGGCATATATTTTAGAGGACTTTAAAGGCCATATCCTTCCTAATCCTCGCAATGCACTCTATATTAAGAGATATTACCCCTAGCATTTTCCCTGCGAAATGCGGGTTTTCTTCTCTTCTAGATAGCCAACATCTGTTTGTGTTGCATTTTGTTACTTCACCAGGAAACTTGTTGTCCACGAAGCATTACTTCACCTCCCCTCAAAATCGGATTTTCTCACTTACTACACATGTCATTGGGGGCACCACCTTGCCTCCCCGCTCATTCCTGTTTGTGTCAATTTCCATCATGAGATACCATTTTGTACTCATGTTCTTTATGATCCCCTTTGGATCATCCCTCATTCCATCATCACCATTAGTCTCTATTTATTCGTCGCTTTACTCTTTTCCCTCATGCCTCACTTGGGGTTTCCTTATTGCCTCACCTATGGCGGACTTACTTCTGTCGACATCAGCCCATTTACTCCAGAAGCCAGGTCTAGGGGGCAGTGTACTTTGGTTCGAGCTCTTTTCAGCTTGATCATGATCTATACACTTGACGGTCTAGTGATGCAGCAGCAGCTATTGGTGATTCCCGGGCATGTGTGAGATGTCTCAACCCTCATGAGGGGGTGGCCCTGCAGGTAGCCCCCAACATGCCCGGATGACTTCTTCCTTTCCACCCTTGATGCAGCTTCTCTCATTTGATGATATTAGCCTCAACCGCTTGCAGCGCCTCTTCGATTTGCATATATCAATCCGATTTTGTGAGCCCTTCCCCGTGTGTAGGGGGCATTTGGGTATATTGTATCTCATGTACTAAAATCTTCTTGTATAAGTCCTGAAGGCTATTCCAAGCATCACATGTATGTGGGATTCATCATTTTTATCTAGCTCATGTTTAGGCCAGCACATGCTTCCTTATTGCATTCCGTGGTTTTCCGGGCGCCTTATTCTTTGTACTATTGTATCGGTGGGCATAAGTATGCCTCCCCCGCCGCCTTTAACACTGGTACTACTTCATCACCTAGAGACTTGTTGCACCTCTAAGTCTCGTCTCCTCCGGGTCTAGTCCTTTAGCACATTAGACTACCTTACATTCCTCTCTCTCACTTCCCTCTTGATGCCTAGTGATTGAGTTCTTACAACGTACTTCAGTCATACGATTTTCTCCTAACACTCGTACATTGGGAGGCAATCTATTACACCATTTTTTGGTCATCTAACCCATTATCATTAGATGAACCCAAGTACACCATGTAAGACCAATTATACCCTAAGTAAAATTAATTTCACCATATAAAATAACATTTATCCATATTTCCTAGTCATATTTAACCCCAAACAAGGAAATTGATTAAATAAATCATTATTTATTTAATTATTTCCTAGGAATAAGTTATTCAAATCATTATTTAATAATATTCCTAGTTAAATTTGACTAAATCATTTATAAATAATTAAATAAATCATTATTTATTTAATTATATTCCCATCATTTCCCTAAGATGATAAATAAATCATTTATTTATTTATTATTTATAAATAAAGGAATTGACCCAAGTCAAGAATCCTTTTCCCTCCAACAAATATAGTAAAATATTCCTAAAGGGTGCTTCTAGAAGTCGATTAATAATATTTTATTCACGCACCGAGTTCTAGGCCGCCCCAATATTTTGTTATAAATAGGAGGGTTTTCCCCATTCATTATTCACCTTCATTGCATTAGATCACACTAGATCTACTCTTGCTCACCATTTTCCATTTTTGCTTTGTGAGCTCCCATTGAGTTCTATGTTTGTCAGGGTTTTTCTACCACAGTAAGAGAGAGGAATTTTAGATCTGAAACGCTGAGGAATTTCAAGAACCCATCCCATTGGAGGAGAATCGAAAAACACCTTTCTTGTTTTCTTCCGTTCTCAGTGCCCCATTCTTTAATATAATACAAATATCTTTTTAAACACTTTGTTCTTGTCTTGTCTATTGATGCATGGAGCCATATTATATTTTATCTCGCTAATGTCTGTGGGCGTAGATCTCGAATTTGTGCAACAGACTTAAAGATATATGTACCTATAATCGATGTTACGGCTATTTGTTATGTGTAGCTAAAGTGATGTTTTACAATGAAAGATTCATACTAACATACTGGACATAATCAAACAAGTAACATGATCTTGTGGCACCGAAGAACACGCAAGAACTACAAGCTTGAACTACATCACTATGTTCAAAATTTGGTTCTTCTTTACAACTTAAACAATATAAAAATAACAAATTTGACATAAAACTCTGACGGATGCAACCAAGAAAGCAACCAACCCATGCACTAAATTTTTAAATATATATCTGAATCGGTAGCACTAGAATTCCACGACAGATAAGTTTGCATGGATTAAAATTCATGGAGTTGTATCTGGAAATGACGAGGATGAATGAGGCTGAGGAAAGAAGATCAATTTCCAATTCCACCATGGAAGCCTTCTCACAACATTCTATACGGTCTTCAAGAAGTGGTACCTTGACTACTCGGATTGTTCCCTTGACGTTTTCTCCAGACCTTTTGATTGATGGACTTAATAATGAAGAACAAAAGAAGCCTCGGCTCGAGAAGAGCTTATCTGTGGCCGAGCATGCAATCTTGGGACTTAGATTCATCAACAGAGTAACCTGTGACAAGGACTTGGACAAATTATGGGCGGAGGTCGAATGTCGTTTCAACAAGCTCGCATTGTCCAACTATTTGCTTGATCGCTCGGACTTTGCAGAATGCATTGGTTAGTGGAAAATTTCTGGTTTCTGCACAGAATTAAATGCTTTAACAGCAGCAGGTCCTCCTCTTTTGTTTTCACTGTAGGCAGCCCTGCAGGTAAACAATGAACACACAACACTCTCACAAACAAAATAATTCAACACTTCTAATCTACATATGTACAGAGAACCTCTCCAAAACTATTTCATCTTCCTTGGCACTCCCATGAGGGATTAAGCCCAGATAGGCTCTGATACCATATGAGAAATTGGAAGAGCACCCATTGCAAATTATTCACACACAATAATTGAATGTATTGCACACAATAAACAGAGATATATATAGTTGGAGCAAGATCCAACTAATTCTAATCTTGGATATTTAGGTTGAGAGAATATCTCAGCAGTCTCCTACAAAACCTCAAAGCCAATCCCCAAACTTAGCACACAGCATTAATGTGAGCATTATCTCTAATAGATAGCACTCTATAATTTTTAATTCATATTAAAAAAAAATAAAAAATCTCATAGATGAGAGACTGAAAAAATTGACCTTGAACTTCATTTGAACACGACTCCCTTTTAATAAAAAATATCTATCTATGATTAAATTTTATATTATTCTTATTTTATAATAAATAAAAATATTATATTTTGGATTGTTTACAGAATTCATAAATTTATTTTAAAAGTTATTTTTTTCAAAATTTAATAATTTTTTTCAATTTTTTTATTATAGAAATATTTAAATCATTTTTTTTATGCTGAAAATGAATTTAGTATTATCAAAAACTCATAACATTTAAAATCTTGAAATTTAACACCTATAACCCAAAATTCCTAAAATTTCTGCTAAATTTTTATAAAAATGGACATACCAAAATTTCCAAGTGCAATTTATTTAAAACAACGTCAAGGAAGAAAGAGGTATTGGTGTGGTCCATCATCTTATCTCAACATTACAAATGGAGTCTGCATAATTTGACATAATCATTGTGCCGACCTTGTACATAATCATTAGAAGACATAGATTTTGGGGTTAAGCATCTGGTAAATGGAAAAGCTAAAGACATTGAAGGTTACCAGGCGAAAATCTTAAAAATTGGAGGTCATGTCCTCATCCCTCACATCCACAAGCTATTCAATCAAGCGGTCAAACAAGGGTTCCCTAAACCATGCAATCAGAGCCCCATTATTCCTATTTTTAAAAGTGGAGATACAAATAACCCCTCTAATTACCGGACAATTATGATTAGCCCTCTCTTAGCCAAGTTATATGGTATTATTTTGGAAAAAAATACGAGTATATGGCTTGAGAGTGAAGGTAAGTGGGCTAAAGGCCAAGCGGGTTTTAGAAGGCAACACTCAAGAATGGACCACCTCGTTACGCTTAGGATCATTGTGGAGGAATGTTGCAATGATAAATCCAATCCCTTTTGTTTCTTTGTGGACTTTAGAAAGGATTTTAATACAATACCTAGAAATAACCTATGGAATAGATTATATGAGCTAAAGGTTCCTTTCGAGTTGAGAGTTGTCGCTATAAGATTATACGAGAATGTAATTGCCAAGTTTAAGAGAAATGGAGGGTGGTCGAAATATATTAAGTGTAATATCGAAGTTAAACAATGTTGCCCCCTCTCCCCTACCCTATTTGGAATTTACATCGACAAGCTGGAAGGTTGTTTAGAGGAAGCAAGTTGTGTTGGCACGATCTTAGCTAGAATAGTCATCATCCTTCTTCTCTATGCTGACGATATTGTTCTTCTGGCAAGGTGTCCGTCTGATCTTGATAAGCAACTAAGACTTCTTAAGGATTTCTGCTCTACCATGGGTATGACTTTTAACACTGACAAAACAAAATTTATGATTATCAAATCCAAGAAGGACACTTACGCTAATTTTGTGTATGACAATTACAACTTGGAAGAAGTGTCTTCTTACAAGTACCTAGGAAGTGATATTCATCACAATCTCAACTGGAAATATAGCATTGAGAAAAGGATTAATGGAGGGTGGAAAGCTTATTTTGGTATTGAAAATAATTGTAAAGCAACAAACCTTGTGATGTGGGATAAAAAGAAGCTCCTATTTGAAACTTTTTAATCACTCTTGTTATCTTGTATGGATGTGAGGTTTGGGGTTGTAGCATCTCTAGAGAATCATAGAGAAATATTCAGCAAATCCAGAAGCATTTTATAACGTACAACCTCAAAATTAAAATCAATATTCCCTATCCTATTCTCCTTATCAAAGTGGGTTTTTCCCCTATCGATAGCCTAGCTATGACTAGTCTCATGTTGTACAAGCACAAAATCAATAGCATGGGTGACCATAGACTTCCTAAGCTAGCTTCAAATTCCAGCCAAAACCAACGAAGGCTCAAATGAGGTTGGTATAAAGATACCAAGGCCTGGTTAGACCATTGGGAGATTGACGATAATGTTGCATTACAAAATATTAATAACATTAAAAATATTGTTACTTCTAAGTTTAAAGAGAAAATGTGGTGTGAGAAAGATTTAGAGGCTAAAATAAAATTAAGATATTATAAGGAGGTCATCAACCCTACTCTATAAGATCAAAAGTATCTCTCTGTCTTAACTAGCTCAAAGAAAAAAATTAATATAGCCCAGATAAGAACAAACTCTCATGAGCTCCATAGTGAAATTGGTTGTTGGACAGTTCCTAACACACCATGGGTCGATAGGATCTGCCATCTATGTGAGAATATGAACATTGAGGATGAAAATCACTTCCTCTTAGAATTCCTTGCATACACCCACATTAGATCTCAGTTTCATAATCTTTGTTGCAATATCGACCTTCGTAGCGTTTTAACATGTCAAAATTACAGTAAGCTTGGGATGCTTCTCTCCAAGCTCTTTGAGCATAGGAATACAATTTTAAAACAAAGTAAATAATTCGCTTTATGTTCGATAGACCACAGTTGGGTCTCAGAGGACGTTAACCATCATCATCATCATAACCAAATGTGATCGCTAAAATAAAAAAATATACAAAATAAATGTAATTTGTGATGTCATTCATGACGCTTTATTTACAGCAAGTTCAACAAAAAAAAATGCCAATGAAACATAGCATGAGGTCGCCATTCATGACGTTCTATTTAGATTCGTGTATGAAAAGTATTGAATACAAAGTCATTTTCCAAGATTCGGGAGAACATTTTTTAAGATAAATATTGGAGCATTAAAATGAGTCTAGAAGAGGAAAATTTATTATTATTATTATCATATTATAGGTTAAACTTAATTTCTTATTATTTAAACTAACAAGTAAAATTAATATATTTAAAAATTATGTAATTATAAATTATTAATATTTATAATTTTTTATATATGATTTTTGGGTAGGTTAAAATTTAATTTTTTATTATTTAAACTAAAGTGAAATCGATATATCTTAAACAAATTAATATATCTTAAAATTTAAGAGTAAAATTAATATATTTAAAAATTATGTAATTTTAATTATTAATATTTGTAATTTTTTTAAAAAAATTATGGCAAAAAAGTTAATAAAAAAATTCAAATAAGGAAAATACTTTTTTACATAAGAAAAATATATTAATTATTAAAAATAAAAAATACATATTATTTTAGATTAAATTATATATTAAATTTAGTTATTTATTGATAAATTTAAGGTTTTTGGTTTGTTTGGGTTCTTGTGAAAAATATCTTTTTAATGATGATGAACATCCACTAAAATTTATATTCCATTGTGTGTGTGTGTGTACACACACACATGTCACAAGATCAATATGATATATTTATCTGAAAAGGGGAAGAAGAGGAACTTCCTCATTACATGCACATTCCTCTCAGCTTACAAAACAAATTTAGTTGTTGGGAGTGCTTAACTGCTATAATGCTGCAACTACTGCTACTTCTTACATGCCTTTCTGATATGGAAGTGGAACATTCCACATAAGCTTATTTATTTTGGCTGGTTGATGTGGAAAATCAGGATATTGAACTAGGATAACCTTTGCATGTGGGCTTTTAATGATTTAGGGAGATGTGCAATGTGAAAAACATAACTTGAAGGCGTGACTCACATGTTCCTGAATTTCCCATTCACGCATTCCATTTAAAATGGTGTTCTATAATTTTTACACATCTTTTCCATATGGGATACAACATCAATTGGAGAGTGTTTAAAGAGATGGATCTCAATTTACAAGTTATACCACACTCTCCCATTTTACATATTCTGGGGCATTTGGTGATCTAGGAATTCTCACATATCCGAGGATTCTCAAATAGAAATCACACATAGTTGTGTGAAGGTTGTTGCATACTTCTAAAAAATTGGTGTAGTCATTAAAAAGACATGTCCAAGAGTTTTTAAAATGGTGTATATTTGGAAAATATTTCCAATTGGCTTCTTTGATGGCATGGATTGTAAAAATGTTTGTGGATGTCGAGCATATATTGTGATAGAACCTAGATTATATTCTACTTCAACTAGCATAGTGGGGTGGTTTCAAATAAGCAAGCTAAATTTTTTCTCTACGGGGGGTTCTTTTCTATGCTAAATGGTTATCCATAAAGACCAATGCATTCATTGGAGATTCAAAAGCGGTGATTGACTAGGTCCAGGAGCAGTCCATACTTGAATCATGCATGTTGATGAATTGGATGAATCACATCAAAAGGTTGATTGGTAGTTTCTGGGAGATGTCCTTTTCACACATTTACAAAGAAAAAAACATTGTTGCAAAAGCATTATCCAAAGAGGGGTGTACAAGCAAGCTAGAGAAATCTCTTTTTTTGCCATCTTCAATTATTCTCTCCAAGAAACAGGGAAAATCAACATTGCATAGTCACCTTTTTGTTTATGGTTCACATGGTTTTAACTTGTCTACAATTTTATGCGCTTATATGATGTTAGGCATCTATTCAGGAATACTTGATAGACTAAATTTTGCTACATTTTCAATTTGTATAACATGTGATTAGATATACATAACCACAAAATGGATGATGTAAATCTCGGTTATATGGTTGTTGGACATATTATGTTATGTGTGAACATAGATATAAATTACATTGGCTAATAGAAGGAAGTGGATAAGAACATGACATATAATAAATATGTAAATATCTTTTTACTAATAGAAAGTATGTTGGTTTCTTCTTACTGAAAAAAAGTGTGAAATTTTATCATTTATGGAAATATAGATACCCTACCCTTCATGCATGGAAAATGGGACATTCCAGATCTTGAATACACACATCCATCACAACATTGTTAGCGTCGGAGTGAGTGATTCTATGGCATAGGGCTAACGATGTGGCAGTAATCCTAGACAGGCCCACACAAGTTATGTTGCATTGTGTGGGGTGGCTTGCTGTGTATCTCCATTAGGTAACGAATGAATATATATTATTGAGTCCCCGCAGGGCATATTTTCTAATGTGTTCATGTGGTTGAAAACAAGCCTAAAGGTTTGTATTTTTTCTATCGTTTCCTTCATTGATCAACTAAATAGGGTTGGCATGCCTTGATGAGTTGAAACTGGTCAATAATTTTGATGTTATTTCAATAATTTCATAGATGAATAAATTTTTTAGTGAAAGTCCTTATATTTTAATATATATAATAATATTGATGCCTTGATGAGTTGAAACTAGAGTGTGCTTTAGATATTATTTCAATAATTTGATAGATGAATAAAAATTTTAGTGAAAGTCCTTATATTTTAATATATAGAATAATATTGATTTTTCCTTCCATGATGCTAACATAACATTTAAAATAAGAGTGAAGAATGACTTGTATAGTAACCTTATCTTGGTAGTACAGAAACGAGTACAATGACCAGTGGGCACACTCCTCCATTTAGTGTTTGAATGAAGTCAAACCTCCTAGTGCATCACATTGGAGGTCCCCAAGAGAAATGTCTCATTAATAATAAGACAAGGAAGAATGCATAAGGATTATTGTCCCCCCCACCCCCCTTAAGGTGGATAACTCATTAATAAGCTATAGAAAAATAATTTACAACCACTCAAGTTCAAAGTCCAAGGAACATATATATGGGTACTTGCTATTGAAAGACAAGCTTGTAGGTTGTGCTATGTTTGTGAATCTAGCCTTCGTGTTAATAAGTGTCTACCTTGGAATCAACGAGTTTCTTAATTACTTGGTGTGGAATGGTTTGTTAAAAGAGGAATTTTGTATGACCGTATTTCCTTGACAGACATTGAAAAAAAAAATCAAAACATAAATAACGCCTTCCACATACCATAAGAACTTTAGGAGGATGGTAAGTAGTGTTATAACGATATCATAAATGGATTTTCAAGGTTGTCAAATTGGTTTTAGTAAAAGCAGTCCTTGAAGCCCATCCCAATCTACTTGACCTATCTAACTTCAATTCCTAAAGACATAATAATATAATTAAAAATTATCATGAACATAAGAGAATTTAATAACAAAAAAAACAAATATCTTATAAATTAAAAAAATACATACAATTACATTAAATTAAATTAAATTTTAACAATAAATACATAATAATAATTAAAAAATAAAATCATTTAAAATTATAAATACATAATAATAATAATTAAAAATAAAATCATTTAAAATTATAAAAATTATACTTTTAACATACACACCTCAAATATAAATTGCCTAAAATATCAAGAAAGTCCGAAACTAATTGATAAACTATGAGGGAGGTTACTTTGTTTTAAACGATGCGTTTGGGCGGACTCAGGAGTTTTTTTTAATGGAGATGGGTGTGCCGGGACCGATGATCGATCGCCCGTTCAGACCGCGTGGCGCTCTCGATTCTGGCGTAACCCTGCTTGCTCCAGGCCGGAGGACTCGGTGGTTTTTTAAATGGAGCTGGGTGGGAGCCTTATCTCTATTCTGGATGTGAGACCGCTTCTGCTGTTTCCGCCGCAGGCTCGAGGGTAAGGTG